>JYDV01000018.1:0-304014 GCA_001447645.1 Trichinella pseudospiralis
TGAAGGAAGGAGGAGAAAGTTGTCAGAAGTGAATCACTTTCCTTCATTCAACTTTCACGCATAACAATCAGGCGCTATGTCTCGTTTAAAAATACTGACAACATTGGAGATGACAATCATCTAACGGGTAGGGCTAGGGCGGGATAGTAAGGCGGGAAGGAAGGGAGAAACTGCAGGTTGGCGGATGTTAATTTTGTTAGAAAGTGAATCGGTTACCTTCACACAAGTATCTCATTTATAAATAATATTGCCAGCGTTAATGGAGATGCAGTTATTTTTTTTTCAAAAATATAAAACAGGTGCATCTACATCAATGAAGTGTTACTGGCAATATAATGGCATCATACGATCTAATAAGAGTCAATTTCAAGGATGAAGTACTATTCTGACAGTTTCAAGAGTGGTAGCTAAAAGTGCGTTCTCTAACTAACAGCAGCTTTCCTATGTCCACCTCAAACAATCCTGTGCACCAACTCAAAAATGTCGAGCAGCTACGCATGCGATTGCAGCTTTCTGGTGGCAGACATTTCATTAAACAACTGACCAAGTATGTTACCTCATGTTACAAAAAACAGCAAATATGTAAATAATAATACCTGTCAGCAAGCCTGTCATGGATGAGATATAAAGCAAACGCAGAACCATTATTTTTCCAACTGATATTCGTCGTTTAGCGCAATGCAGTCATCAGAGCGGTCTTCGCCAACAAATATTTGTATAATAATAGAGTTCTCTCATTAAACCAAGATTTATATATAGGATATCAGTTCCGGGTTTGATTTGCTGAAATTGCCCGCTCCACAATGCCATTGGCAATGTTCATCATCACATTAGCATAAAGTTAGTCTGCTGACCTAGAAATGCAAATATTCTTTGAAAAATAATAAATGAAAAGATGTGGAAAGAAAATCAAAATTTAAACGAACATATAAAAAAAACACTTACACAAAAGAAAGAATCGTTTTTCGAAATGGCAGAATAAAAATAATTAAAGTAGTAAAAACAATATAAAGATGCATGTCTTGAAATTCAGCTGAGGGTTAAATGAAAATAAATGAAAGTTGACAAATGAAAATTTCAAAATATTGCATACAACGATTCTGCTGCGTCAAAGCCCAAACACTGCATTCTTTCAAACCTCAACCATACAAATTTGATGTTAGCTTAATTAAACTACGAGAAATCTTCACCATTCAAAGTATCCCATCCCAGTCCAAACCACAGATACCTTTGTTTTCCTTTTTGCCTCGTCCCGTTCCGCCAATCTTAATTCTACTTCGTATCTTTAAAATTGCTGAACATTAAATCAAATGTGAACATACAGTAGAAGTTATGAATAGTATAAATAACTTTAAAATTAAATTTTCAAAATTAACATATTATTTCTTCTCAATTCCACGCAAAGTTCACAAAACAGAATCTATTTTTCATTCATCATTTCAAATTACGACAATCAATCGACAAAGAATGCAACTTCCCTGAATAGCCGTCTTCGCATCGTTGAAGACCATCTCATTCTTCTTGTGCAATTCAAGAATCATAATGAATAATTTACAAATAATTGAAATAAAACAAAATAAAATACATATCTCTTTCATCGATGCTTTTCCACTGATTGCTTTTAGCTGCTCCTGCTGCCGCACATCAACTTCTAGAAATACAGCTCACTGATTGACCGTAAGCTACTGCTACTATTGCATAGCCCCGTCAGCAAAGCAAACAAAGCAATCTGCTACTGATTACGCTAGCGTGCAGAGAAAAATTCATTTGCATATTATTGAAAAACAACCCTCAAGTATTGTTATTCACCTACCTGCATAAGACGGCACACGGAATTTAGCTTTCCATTTTGGAAATATTTCTGCCTTAGATGAATAATAATAATATTACAAAATTGATGTTGAAATGCCGTTTAATGCAAACTATTAAAACATCTTACATATATCTATCTCATTTATTGTTCGTTATGTTAGAAGTCAAATTTGAAAAGTACAGAAAATTGTATTACTTTTCTCTGATAGGAATAAGAGATTCAGTGTATATTCTGAACTATGCTTTCAATCAATTACAAGCGAAATGAACGTTTCTCTAAATGAAGACAAATTAATTGAAAAAACAATAAACAAAAAGCAAAGCCGTTTACGTTGTTGTTCTTTGTACTTCAACCAAGGAGAAACGCCATTCCACACGCACTGCACACCGTAAGCCAACAAACACTGAAACTGAAGCCGCGCAAGCGTACGCAGAGCAGTGGAAGTAAAATTTGCATGCATTTTCTCGTAAACAACTGCTACTGTAGCTGCTTTTCAGTGCGTTGAATGAACGAAATTTTTCACAACTCTTAATCAAAAATCACATTAAAAATATTATATGAGTTAAAACTTTACAATAATCATTATTAGGTTCTTCTCGATTACTTGATACCATTAAATTGATAGATAGAAGTAATTTAAACGAATTTTTACAGACATATTGAACGTTCACGGTAGCGGTGAGGAATAGTTGCAAAGTAAAACAACGCCATGGACACGGTTGAAAATTTGCATGGAAATTGTGCAAAATAACTTCAATGGCTAGTTTCCATTACGTTCCGTAAACAAAATTTTCGCAACCTAAAAGCAATTTAAATTAGTTATTTACAAGCTATTCGTTATGTTAAAGGTTAAATTTCGAAAATTAAGAAGATTTCATTACTTTGTTCTATGATAAAGATTACCGATTGAAAGCATATATTGAGCTTATACATTTTATCAATCACAAATTACTAAAATACATGCCTTTTGATGTTTCATTTTTATCTTGTATTCACCGTTCTCCAAATGGAGATGAATTAATTTGAAGAAATAAAAAATAATAAACAAAAAGCAAATCCATTTTCAATGTCATTCTATGAACTTCATCGCAGCCTTGGCACTCGCACCGCACACCGTACACCAATAGCCATCTAAACTAACGCCAGGTAAGCAAACACTCAATACTCGAATAAAAATTTGCATGCATTTTCTGGTAAAAAAGTAACTGCTATACAGTACATTTAGCAAACAAATAAATTGCTACAGTTTAACAACATGTTATTTCGTACAATTTATATATATCGTATATTGAAGTGATTATTTAAAAATCGTTCCCTAATTTAAGAAAGAAACTCTTGAAAATTGTAAAATCTACAAAATATCGTTATGTTGGTAAACTACAGAATCAATATCTATGATTAATTATATTTTCAATCAATTACAAAGTAACTGAAAAACATGCAACTCACCAAAGTAACTTTTTATTCTTTTGTTGCAACCTCTGTTCTTCATGTGGTGATTTAAACAGTGGTAAATCATAAAAAAGATTATGAAATGAATAGACAACAGCTTGATAGATGGAAAGCTAATCTTCAATCAGCGCACACCGTTACTCTACAACTGCATGAAATCAAATTCAGTTAGTGAACATTATCAACTACTACTAATGACACGTCAGCAAAGCAAACAAACGTTAGACTAAATGTTGATTTGCATAATTTGAAAACAGCCATCACGTAGTGTTCTTCGTCATAGGCTGACTGCACTAAACCTCAACATTTAATTACCTTTATTTAATGACTTTTATTTCCATTTCTATTTCAAACAGTGCGATTTGAGAAGTTATAATTAGTATGGAGCTTTTGTTGTTGCATATAAAACATTTTACACTTATCATATTCATAATGGTCTGTGGTAATTAATTATTTTGAATTTTTTTAAGGCAATTACTGACAATACGTTCAATAACTGTGAAGTAAAATCTAAAACCTATATAGAAAAGGATTATTTATTGATGTCTGCTAATTTACAATCTGAATATCCATTTTTATCATTGCTTTTTAATAAATTGTAAAATAACTAAAAATTCCAACTTACCAAAAATTTGTCTTCACTTTGTTCAGGCTTGCCTTCTCTTTGACGAGTTGAGATTTGTGAAAAGGCATTTCCAAGAAATGAAAATAAAATAAGCAGTCAAAATAGATCAGCTTCTTCTGTATACTGGCATGTTCATCATTTAATAAGACTGATGAACTGTGTAAAGTGGCCACAATGCTGTAAATCATTCTGCAACTATTAGTGCAACGTTATTTGGTGAAACAAGGGAAACAACAATAGCAGGCTATCTGACAGCACAGAACGTGCAAATATCCCGTCCGAAAAAGACAATGTACAATGCTGGACGATTGCTTGCTGAATGTTGCATGAGACAGCCACAGTACAATGAAATCAATAGCTAACGTGGACCGCAGTAACCGCTATAACGGTGCATGATAAAACTGAACTACTGCATGAACAAGAAAATAACCGACCGCGACGGAGTAATAGTCGCGGTGCATGATGAAACTGAATTGCTCCGCAACAGAAATTAACCCGGTGCACAGTCGTACTTTATGCAAAATTTTTGCGATATAGGGAATACCTCTGCGCCGCGGGGTAGTGGACGCGGTGCATGAAAAAACTGTATTGCTCCGCAATAGAAAATAACCCGATGAACCGTATAAAGTTTATGTATAAATATATCGCTACTGATGTGTAGGTACTAATCCCGTAATGTTAGTAGCACAGTCACTGGGTATCACAAGGAATCAGCATAGTTTTTTCCCTTGGTATGGCTAGTATTTTTGAATGGAGATGTGGATGTAGAATTGACAAGCTACTTACATCAAAAAGTCCAAAAAACAAGTAATCAACTTGGTTGAGTGCTCTCTCTCTCTCTGCGTGTGTTGTTACCCTCCACTGTATGAACCTCCATTTTTTTAAAAACTATTTGTCCAATGTCTTACAATACTTTTTTCTTTGTGGGAGAGGAATTGTAAGAGTGCGGTTCAAATGTTCGACCTACTCATTTGCCTTTTCGTCATTGATAATGGTTCTGATTTTCTTGAACCTGTGATTTGGCATAGTTGTTGCGACGTTGGTTGCTAATGGAAGTTTTGTTGTTGCATATAAATAATATGCTGAATCGAAACATGATTACATAGAGAAATTTGTCAACAATTTTGTCGATATTTCTTTTGTAGAGTGAAGGAGTTGACAATGATTAAAGTACATCTGCCTCTGGAATTCGTTGCTCAGCAAAACAGATTGCAAATGCCGTTTTGGATTTTTCTCAATTAGCCCTCATGTTGGAGTGGTGTACTACATTTGTTAGTGGAGGTTATGCTGTCATTATTGAAGCTGACAGAATATTTCATCCAATTTTGTACCCTTCTCGCATAATCTGGCCAGTGAAAAAATGCAACAAGTGTTTGAAGCAGAAATTTCGTTGTCCAATATTTTGCTCAAACTGTTTCTGCTGATGTTAATTGGTAGTTTCAATTTTTGTGCTTGGTCAATTTGCTGATGATAACAATATCCTTTTTTTTCTTTTCTTCTTGACAAGCCAGAATAGCTTAGCTTGATCGTCTCTTTCTGTTTGTGTATTTTCTGTGCTCAACTACAGTAGTTTTTTTTTTGTTCTTCTTGCATTTTAATTACTGTTTGTCATCATGTTGGAAATTCAATTCAATTCAATTCAATTCAATTCAATTCTTTGTTTCTGCAATTTCGAAATACGAGAACAGAAAAACAAATGCATAATAAAAAAATTGTCGATTAGCATAATAATAATATTTTAAAATACAACACGAAGTCCCACAAATCTATCCAGAGGAAAGATATAATGAATTACAATTTGAAGGTCGTTATTTTCGTTAGCCTTGAGGCAGAGTTCACAATTATCGGTTTTTGGGCGATTCAGTGCATATTGTGGTTGAAGTCAGTCACGTAGGATTTTGGTTTGTCTGTTTGAGAGCTGAAATACTTGACCACAGCAAGCAGAAGAACAACATACAGCAACATGTGCAGTGGTGCTTGAAGTTAATAAAATATTCATAACACAAGCAGAGTGCACATTGCAGAGCAAGTAATAAAAAAAGTGAAACATATTCCAATATTGGTGAAGAAGCACAATGCATACATGAAAATTTCTTCCACCACATACTACATAGTATACTGTCCTGACACTGTTGATGTTCCTTCTGATGTTGTTATATGGTTTTTCTGCATCAAGGCAGAGTGTAAATATTTAAAACAGAAAAAAAGAGAAAAACATAAAAAGCAAGAAGTGGACAATTGATGCTTTGAAATAGTTTCCATTTTGGACGACATGTTCAGCAAGCACGCCAGGCGCGACCGTGTCGATTGATTGTATTTGTATTTTGTACAAGAAAAATTTTCTTACTTATTTTAGCAATACACAAAACAACGTTTTTTCTTTCATGAAAATAATGTCTGCGTGCGTGTGCACAGATTTAAACAGGCAAATGTTAATAAACTGGGCACGAACGCTTCCCTCAAACGGCAACAACAACTTTCTGCGTGTTTTCAGCAGAGATGACGCCAATTTATCCATCAAATATATACTATACACAGACACAGACACATCCACACACACACACACACACACGCACGCACAGATATCTGTATTTAGGTATGTATGTAATGTATGTGTGAATGTGAATTCAAAAAAGAAAAAAAATGAAAACGTGAAATGAAAAAAATAATAAATATTTTTGCCAACAGATGATTGAACAATGTGTGTGTGTGTGTGTGTGTGCATGCGTGTGGACGAACAGATTTCCAGTTCACCTGTTCCCATGAGCGGATGCTTGTGCCGCTTGAGCAGTCTGGTCACCGCTGACGCCTCCTCTGCTAGTGCTTTTCGTTTGAAGCCGATTCAAGTCAGTTCTGGTCGTGGTCATCACGTTTGGATCGCTTAAACGTTTCGAAAGCAGATTCGGCCCGTCGATAAGAGCTTTACGCCGATCTTGGGGTCTGGCTTTCAGCTTGGGACCTCCAAGCAAAGCGCTGAGTCGCAGCGACGCCGCTTCGTTAGCATCAACGTGGTTCTCAACCACCGGCCGACCGTCCGGCCTGTGCAAAGCCGTCAGCAAATTGTCCGACGTGATTTGCTTTTTCAACAACTTTCCAGGATGTCGAGTTCGATTCACAGTAGGTGCAGGATTATCTTGCTGCTTGGCACCTCGGGTCGGATTAGCGTGCATTGATGTTGGCTGCTGCTCAGCAGCTGCAACTGAGCCGAGTGCCGCACGACCGCGAGGGTTCTTCACTTTGACAAGGTCTGGTTCCGTCGTCAGACCGGTCAGACTATTTCTGTTGCCCAGTGCAGGACTGTGTTGAACCTGCGAAGCATCACCACCGCACGGCTGTTCTGCGACCAATTCCGCGGGCTGACGGAAAGAGCCCGAAGACAATGTATTCTTATATCGTTGGTCAAATGAAGCCAACGTGGCTGACCGACTCAACCTCGGCGACTTTTCTCGTTCCTCTTTGGCTCTGCTTGTCTCAGTTGGATTCAAAATCGAAGGGGTGACATACACGTTCAACTCTTTCTTACTTCCAAACTTTACAGACTGCGCCGTTCCGCCATGACCACTGAAAACACCACCACCACCACCAGCGGCACCACTGCTACCAGCGCCAGTAGCAGCACTAGCGTCAGCACCAGCAGCACTACCACTACCACCGCCACTGGTGACACCAGTCAGACTTTGAATACCTTCTGAATATTGCTGTGCCATGGCACTCAAAGCAGCCGCATATTTTGCCGTGATGTCCAAATCGGAAGAACTATAATCAGACGTGGCAGTGTCGCTTGTTCCTCCACTAGTTTCGGTGCCTGATGCGGCGGGCAATTGCAAATTTTCAACCGTTTGACAACTGGCTCCTGTAAACGAGAACCACAAATACGTTAGCTGTTGAGAACATTTTTAGAAAATCACGCAAAGCAGACAATAATGCTCAAAATAAATGACCAAATTAATAATTTGATGAGATTTTGGTTTTTTTTTTAATTTGCGTTTGAATTTTTGAGCTTGAACAGCATCTCTTTGTTGTATGTGACAGAACAGCAAGCAATCAGCTAGCCATCAAAAAGCTAATTTTCAATTATTGGTGAATTGATTGAATTTTGAATAAAAAATCAATTAACGTTTTTGTCTTTAAAAATTAATAAAATAGAAATCAAATTGTCAGAAAACGTCCCTCTTGCCTCTCCTCTTGCCCTTCTCGTCTACTAATTTGCCTACCTTGAACAAAATTTTGTCATGATCATGAGATGAAATGATTATCAATGAGCACTGACATGCACTTTTACCTGGAATTGATTTCGGAGCTAAGGAATCATTTCTCGAAAATCGCATATCAGTCAGCGACATTCGTTCGTCACCAACAGTCTTTGATTTTGTTGTATTGTGCGTTAGATGATGATGATGATGGTGATGATGTTGCTGTTGTTGTTGTTGTTGTGGTTGCTGCTGCTGCTGTTGCTGCGTTTGCAAGTGCTGTTTCATCGCTGCAGCAGTTTCAATAATACTCTTCTGCAACAAGGATGACGCAGATCCATTTGGCGCTACCTCCATTTCTGTTGGCTGCGTGCCTTTGGAAGGCAAAGAAGATTTTTGTTGAATTGGAATGCCAGAATTTGATGGAATGCCCATGATTCGAGTTTCCAACAACTGCAGTCTTGAGACCAGCGTCTGTACCTGCTCAATCAGCTCTTTGTTGGCTAGCAAAAGCTGTTGTGTTCTACTCTGCGATTCGAGCCTGGCGGTCGTTTCCACAGAAAGTTGGTCTCGTAATAGATTAACTTGAGCTATAGCAACCTGAAAATGAAGAAAGAAAGAAAGAAAGAAAGAAAGAAAGAAAGAGAGAGAGAAAGAAAAATTATTCTGCGCAATTGCTTGCAATGAAATAGAATAAAATAAAATACAAAAACTATACATACCTGGGCTTGTTGTTGGGCTTGTTCAAGTTGGGCACGGAGCAGTGTCAAATTGTAATTATCAACCGCTCGGCTCAGGGTTGTAACATTCGACGCAGTGGCACTATTGTTGTTGTTGTTGTTGGTTGAACCAACACCGACGCCAATTTGATCACTGACAACGGTGGTGACGGCAGGAGGTGGTGGAAGTGGACTGGCAATACGATCAGGCGAGAAAAATCCGGCCGGATTGGCGTACAGTTGCTGCACCGGAGGCACGCTACCACTGTACAGGAATGAAGGCGGCGAGGAGATGTTGAACGGAAACAGACCGCGCACCGACGGCGTCGGACTCAGTGGACTGAGAAGATCTGCCGATTCACGGCCAAGACTGCTGTACTGAGACCAAGCAGCAGCTATTGGCAAAGAGCCAGACCAAGTCTGACTGAAAGGAAACGACGAGCACGGAGCAGGAATAGTGGTGGTATTATTGTTGGCGGCCAGTTGCGGCACAGGCATGCAGCTTCCGTCGGCCAAAACGTTGGTCATCTGAGCAGAAATTGGATTGCCAACTGCACGATACTGCGGCTGCAAGTTGGGCAAAGGAGGCAGATGCAGTGGATTGCTGCCAGCGAGAGAAGGGCCAGGCGTTGTTAAAGATGGTGGTTTTTCGCCAGCGTTGCCACCGCCGCTTACAGTAGTAGAGCCATGCTTCAACACCCCACCGCTGCTGACGCTCGAACCGCTCTGCTCCGTCGTCACGTTCGACTAAGAGAACATCCTCATGGTCAAAAATGTAAAAAAAAACAAAATAAACGCGAATATTTAAATATTCTATGCATATATATATTTGTATGAAAAAGCACATGTTCATTCAATGAAATAAAATAATTTTGATATATATATATATATATATATATATTTGTGCTGCTAACTTACCGATGCTAACGGATTCGCACTGGAAACGGTCGTAGTGGTTTCTGCACAAGCGGAAGTTGTAGTCGGCTGTTGCTGCGGCTGTTTGAGTTTCCCATTGGACTGAGCTTTGGATTCCACCGTTTTCAATATGCCTGACGTTTCAGGCTTGTCCTTGTTGTCAAACATGGCAAGCCTGGAAGAAGCCTGAGGTGGTTCCGGAAGCTCAAATTTCACTAGAATGTGAAAAGTTATCCGAAATATATAAAATGCAAAACAGAACAACGCCAAAGGCGTAGTGTAGTGTAAAACCTTTGTCTGCAGTCGATTCAACAGGAGGATGTCGCTCCGATGACGCGCCAACGGCGGCAGCATCTTGACATGCTTCTTCATCCAATTCGTCCATTTCTTCGCATTGTTCCATGTTGATCTTGTGGCAGACTTCAAACGCTTGCCCAATTGTTCGCACGATGCGCATCGCTTGACTCTACAACAACAGCATGACATACAATATAAAATGACCATGTACGTCCTATAATTATATTTTAATTGAAATATTGTGTTCAATGAACAAAATATCCGAAAAAAGAAAAATTCAAACATGCGCATCATGCACATCAATCATCAAAAGAAAGGAACAAACAAACAAAAAGCTGACATGATATGAATGAGGAGAAAATTAAAAGGAAGAAAAAGCCAAGAATAAACAACAGCAATAAATAAGAGATTATGTCAGAAAATGAGTCATTTTGCATAACGATAAATTTTCCAAAAATTAGTAAAATACAAATTACGATGTGCAAGTTTGTGTGCGCAAGTGCCAGAAAAGAAAACAAACATAAAGAAATTATCATAAATTAATAGTTAAATGCCAAATTTATTATTTAAATATTAAAACAAAAAGAAACGATAAATTTGCAAACGTTGAATAATAATTGCTTAAACTCATATTCAAATTTAAACTTTCACTAAATAAAAAAATATTTTGCAAAGAGAATAATTGTTGATTTCTTTTTTTTAATTGATTTTAATGTTTAAATTATTTACAAATCAACAAGCAAGCAAAAAGATCAGTGTTTGGATTTGATGGTTGTCGTTGCCTGTTTTTGAAATATTAATTACTATTTTTTGGTATATTTTATGCCTGATCGACTGCAACAGAAGAAGAAGAAGAAGAAGAGTAAAGTAAGAATATAAGAAAAATAGAGGAAAATTTTTTCTTCAAACTTTCAAAACTGCGTCAAAAATTGCGTAAAACTGAGGCAAGTGTCAAATAATGACGATGAAAAGTATTTAAAATACCAATGAATGCGTGTATCAGCTGGCGCAAAGTGGTCGTAAAAATGGAAAACACGCTTCCGCCCTTAGTTGAAAATGACAATTTGACAAAATTGATCACATGTTCTTATTCAATGTCAATAATTTCTCTCAAAAATAATAATAATAATAATAATAATAATAATTTATGATAATCTTTTATCACAAATCAAATCAGATGTGCTGAAATAAAAAGATTAAAAATCAAACATTAATTACAGTAATCTTTGATGATAAATTTCCATTTGAACAAACTATCAAGCAACATTAGCAAAAGCAAAACCAACAAAAATACTTGACAAACACAATCCACGGAAAGAATGAAGCAAGTGTTAAATAATGACAAAATAATCATAGTCAATGTATTGACAAATTTACATACTAAATAAAGACTAAAAATTGTCAAAAACATATCTGAAAAAAAGCAATTTATAGTTATATAATATTTTTATGCTTTTTAAATGTAGTACCAGAAATGAATTAAATAACTGAAAGAAAATTCATCTCAACTTTTCAGGATATTAAAATAAACGTCACACAAGAAATGAACATTCGACATGAATATCATAATTTAAAAATGTTGTCAATATTAATCCTAGTCAAAAAAAGCTATTTACTTGTAATTAACATAAAAAAAAGATAATTACTTCTGCTTATTGCAACCATTCCAGACGAGAGTAGAAATAAAATTGTCATTCAGTTCGCAAATTTCAATAACAAACAATTAAAAACTCGTATTAATTATCGTATTATATTCACAAAGCTTAAAAACACCCGACCAATGATGTAAAAATTTATTTATTATACAACATTAAAAAATCATTAAATGGAACATATCTCTATCTGTCTTAATTTGCAAAATGTGCACTTGAATATCTGTGGCACTTTCTTCAAAAATCAACAACATTTCATTGCCGAAATTAATTAAATTGATCAAATATAATTAAACAGAAAAAGCAACAAAGAAACAGATTTACGGGTAAAATTTCAGCTAATGTTCGAAAAATAATAAAACAACAACAACAACAACAACAATAATAATAATAATAATAATAATAATAATAATAATATATAGATTTTGAAGTAGAAGAAAATTGAAAAACCAAATTATGGTCATTCAGTTGATTGCAATTTTCCCCCACTTCAAGCATGCATACTACACATCCAAGAGCAGCGTTTGGCGATAAATGTGAATCAAAAACAAACAAACAAATTAGAACTGTTGTTCTTCACAACAAAAGAATAAAATATGCAAAACTTTCATGCTTGCAAGCTTTCATCTTTTCAAACAAATTTTTTAAAAAAGTGAATGCAAAAAAAAAATAAACAACAACAACAACAACATTTGCATTTGCATATCTGATTGTGGAGAAAAATTTTTTCTCAAAAGTTAAATTTTACACACAAAGAAATAAAGTATTGAAGAATTTGTCAAAAACGCAGCTGGTGGATCAATATCCTTCCCTGAAGTTCCTTGTCATACTTCAAGAAGCTCTCGCATTTCGCGTCTGACAGCCATAATCAAAAATTTGGAAGTTTTTTTTGATGACAAAAACTTACACAAAGCAATGAGCAAAAGCAAAAAGAGGAACAAATTAATATTATTCTGATGAGATAAAGACAACAGATGAACAATTTAGAACAATGCTGATAAGAATTTAATTGATGAAGAAATTGAGATTAAGATTTGAGGAAAAAAATATTAATAAATTAAAAATTCTGAAATGTTGAATTCAATTAATTGCAAAATATCAAAAATGGAGTAGAATTAATAATGATAGCAAAAATTGCATTATCATTATCGTTCATTTTCACAGCTGAAATACTACGTCAACAAGATATCCAAAGTTGAAATGCTCTCATCTGATGGCTACTACTACCACTACTAACTAATACACTGCTGCTATTATTACTGCTAATATTTCTCTACTACGACCACTGATTAACTAAATTTTAACTAACTACACTCTGCTGAACTAGAGAAGATCTGTTGCTTCGCAACAACAACGAACGTCTGTTTCCTTTGCAACAATTTAAAATTGAACTTGAACTTGTTCTACAAGCCATTTAATAATTATTCATCACTCATCTAATCAAATAATTTCCAATTCAACTACTACACTATTCTTACTATTGTTATATTTTATATTAATTCTACTAATGCATAGCTGCCAGTGGAAAATTCTTAACTAGAAATCCACATTGCACAATTATATGATAATGATAAAATTTGCATAAATCAAAATACAATTGCAAAAGTGCGAATGAGGAAAATTGAAAAAGAAAAATCAAAATCAATGCACAAAAAAAGCAACGATTGTTCAACTTTTGAAATGCAAAATAAGCAACATGAAAAATTAAAATTTCAAAATCAGATTTAAATTTGTAAAAAAAAAAAATACAAGCGTTGGCAGTTGTTTTGGTTGTTGGTTGATTCGTGGAAAGCTAACACCACCCCAGGTCTTCTGATTCACGTAGTAAACAGCTTGTGAAAAGCATGCATGCGTGTTGTCCAAGCGTGTTTCTTGCATTTTTTTTTCATTCAAAACGACAACAAATCAAGAATACAAATTGATCAGCATAGGTGTTATGCAAATTTTGATCAAATATAAAATGAACAAAGTGATCGATCAATTGAAGTGAAAATGAAGAGTGTGAAAGCAACAAATTTTTGGAAAGCAAAAGCAAAGCAATGAATGTGCAGAGAAAATTACTTTCTAGAGCAAATCACCCTCTCATATTATTGTTGTTGTCCGCATGTCAAATAAAAATAACAGAGGAATTTTTGAAAATTGTTTTTCAAAAAAATAAAAAAAAAAAAGAAATCAACAGGTAATGAAAGCAAACAACGAGTGATGATAATTTTTATATAAAAAAAAATAATCAGAGAGAAAATGAGCATGAATTTTTTTTTATGAAATTGAAAATTATGAGCAGAAGAGAGCATACCTCAAGCTCGTGATCGTCGTCGATACCATCGAACAAGCGTGCATTAGCAGTGTCGCGGGTCCATTGGGTAAATTTCGGACGGCTTATTTGTATTTTTCCCGCGCCGGCGGAAGTTCGTCTCCTGGACATCAATCGCAGGTAATAAAATCGGCTCGCATCAGTCGTCATTTGGCCAGTGAATTAATAATTGGCAAATATATATATATATATATATATATATATATCTATATATTTTCTTTTTCTTTTTTTTAATATTATTAAATTTTTATTATTAATTTTGATTTTGATTTTTTGAAATTGGCTCGTCAAGCCGGCGCCGGTCAAGGTTGTGGCAGTCAATCGCTCTCAGAGGGGCAGATTGGATTTTGTCGAACAATAAGACGGATATACACTAAAATGGGCATGGCATAGAAGTAATTTGGGCCCGCGTAACCGGCGCCGGCCGTTTTCGCCGAACGCGTTGTTCATCTTCTCGTTGGCATCCGCAGCCGTTCAGCTTCACGGAAGTTGGGTATGCGTCGAATGCGCGCTTGCTTGCTTGCCTGCCTGCTTGCTTCTTCCCCCCTCTACACTTTTCTTCTTCTTGTTCTCTTTTCACTCTTTCGCTCACTTTCAGTCACCAGCTCACGCAGTCATCTCACTCATTCTGCTTCACATACTCTCTCCTCACTCTCACTCTCCAACAACTAATTCTCTCTCTCTCTCTCTCTCTTACTCTTAACTCTTATACACTTATATACACTGCCTCTGCCTCTTCATCTCTCTATACCTCTCTTGCTCTCTCTCTCTCTCTCTCTCTACTCTTTATCTCTCGCTTTCGTTCTTCCTCCATTTCTCCTCTTTCCTCTCTTCTCACTGCTCTGCAATGCAAATTGCTTTGCACTTGCAATTTTAACTTGATGCTTTTCAAGCGTCGGCCTAAAGACGGCGCTGCAAAAGCAAAAGGAAAAAGAGTAACGTGACACCAGAGGTAGAAGCAATTTCATCACACACACACACACATATATACATACACACACAAACACAGACACAGACACACACACACACACACACACACACACACACACACACACACATACATTCATGCATGCATACATAAATCCATAAATCCATACATATATACATGTACATGTTGATTTTTAATTGGATCTATGACGCCGGCTAGCCAATCGATAAATAACAAAACAGATGGATTAACAGTGAAGCTGTCAACTAGATATGCAACTAGTATCGTGTTGCTTGTCTATCCCTTCGCAACTGTTTTCTTTGTCACTAACCGCTTACTGTTTCATCTTCATTCATTCGCTTTTATCAAATTTGCATAATTTATACTATTTATATGTATGCGCATACATAAGAAGCCATTTCTGCAGACCACCAAATTACAGTTAAAACAACAAAACAACAAACAAAATAAAATTGAAAAACAATTCACTCGAACAACTATTACATTATTATTTCTTTTATGCACTGGTTGAAAAAACCAAACTTCAGTTGTAAAATCGAAGTTAAATTGCAATCTCACCATCTTTTGCAAAACATGTAATCTGACATCTGACCAATAAAACAACCTCCCACCACTGGATGGTATTTGTAAAATTTTAAAAGTAATTCATTTATCATTCAATGCTGAACAACAATAATTGCAATGTGACAGTTTTGCAAAAAAAAAATTAACTTGAAATTTACGAGACTAGATGAAATACTCCAATCAATCCTACTCATCCCTATTGCATACTGTCACTATTTTACATCTCTAACATATTGGAAGATTCACTGTTTTATTTTTTTAGAAAAAAAGTAATAATGCCAAATTCAACGATGCATTCATTCACAGAGCATAAAAATTTCTGTTCTGTTTTCTTTACAGACAGTGAATATGTGTAAAATATTTGCTTCAATTTACCTTTACAAAAGTAAAACTCAATCATCATTGGCGATTAATTGAAGAGAAATGCAAATGTTGAAAACCCATTTTTTGTCAATAAAACTATATATTTTTCACAATTGACAACAACAGAAAAACCAACATCCAAATGTAAGCTTTGCTTGCACGATGATGATGATGATAAAATGAAGAATAAAATGAAGTGAAATTCATACTACCGCGAAAGAAAGCAATTAAAAAAAAAAAAAATATATATATATATATATCCATCAAGCTACTTTTAAATAAATTCACCAAATTCAACGCTGAATTTGAAAAATAACCTTGTTTGAATGAAAATAAACACAAAATGAAATATTGCACTTGAAACAACAGTTGACAAAGAAACCAATAAAAGCAGAGCCACAAAAAAAAACAAAACAACAAAAATAAAAGTAATAGTATTTTTCAAATGATTAATTCAATTATTAATATTGATTGATAATTGAAAAGTAATTTAAAATAAAAGAAAAAAACAAGCAGTCTATTATTACCCTTTTGGAACATTTGAAGACGTTGCACTTGAACGTATTATTTGAACCGTCACGAGCGATGTAGCTGAAGATTTGCAAATCCTGTGAATCGTGCGACACGTAAAATACCCTGAAATATTTTCACATTATGCAAATCAGTTTCAGTATGCAATCACCAAAAAATAAATAAATGAAAACATGCTCACTGGAACGTGCTTTATATATGTAAGATAATCTGTTAAATTTGAAAAAAAAAGCACAAAGATATCTTACTTAAATTTAATATTTCACGATGTAATTTATAATATATAAATAACACGTTAAAAAAAAAGAAAGAATAAAAAGAATAAAAATATTTTTACCTATATATCGGGTGAAACATGACCAAACATTCACTTTCGTCCCAAACCCCACGATGCTTCTTAAGAAGAATAAAAGAAATCAAAAAAAAAAACAAAGAAAACGTTAAATATGAATATAAGTAAACAATTTGAAAAATCAAAAAGTGAAATAAAAAACAAAAAGTACCTTCTTCCGTTTACGCATGATCACTTTGATTCCATCGATGGAAATGATCAAGTCGACCTTTTTCTTGCTTATACCGCGAGCTTTAAATTCATACTAAATCAATGAAAAAAAAAATATTCTCCAAAAAGCCAGATAAAAATTTACAAATAATAATAATAATTATTTTTCATCAATAAATAATTCAATAATTCACCCTAACTCGACGCATGGCCGCAACAATTTCGATTCTGGTTGCAGGTCGAAACATTTCCATGCTTCCTATATACTGAAAATGAGAAGAATTAATAAAAAAAAAATTTTCATTTTAATAATTTTTCATAAAATAAATAAAAAGTGACTATTCTGAGTATGTTGAAATTTGAAAGAAAAATTAATGTTCAAAATGGACATTTCAAAATAAATTACAAGCAAATTTGAATAAATTTTATCATTAACCAACAAACAAACAACAAATACACAAATTACATGTTGTAAATCAGTGTAAAAAAGGTAAAATTTGCATCAAAGAGAAGAAACGAAAAAAAATTTCATGCAACACGTTCGTACAATTTAAGACTCCTGAGAATGACAATCGTTCCTGCTGGTGATGCTGATGAAATGCTGTGCTTTTGAAAACTAAATGCAAACTTTTATTCTTTAAACTCATATATCTCAACAAATTGAACAGATTTATTAAACCAACCAAGTGTGTGTGTGCGTGTGTACATTTTTTTTGTCACAAGTATTATAAATTCTGCGTTATCTGCTTTCTACTACTGCTGATCATCATCATCATAATTGCATAATTCATCAATCAATACATTTCAACTGACGACGCCGAACAACAACGGCAGGTGATGCACTTGATCTGAGTTCCTTAATTGCACGGATAAATCAATGATGCTAATCAAATGCAAATGCGGCAATGGAAAATCGCAAAAAAAAGCCTATTTTCCCTCTTCAATCAGTCAATGTTACAAACATCAAATTGAATAAAATATACAAATCATGCTCAAAATAGAGATGAATGAAAATGATTTCAAAAAAAAAAAAAGAAAAAACTTCAAAGTTATATAAAACCACTAATAATGTAATTGTTATTCAAACAGTATCAAAAGCAATTTTGTCAATCGAATACAAATCAAAAATTCTACAGTTGAAAAGAAAAATCAATTTCATCACAAACAAATCTGAAATTTGACAACAATTGAGAATTGCATTACAGAAATTAAATTCAACAAGCATATAAAATTTTTGTTCATTTCGCTTTATCAAAGTATAAATCAATTTACATAATGCAGTAGTGCAGTTTTTAATTTTCCATGATGAATGTAAATGATGAAATAATTGTGAATCAAGTGAATAATTGAAAATGTATTGTTGTTCAAAAATTTTTTCATTGGTATAATTTTCTAGAAAGAAAAAAAAACATTAATTTTTCTCCAAGTTTCTGAAAAGAATTATTATTTTCTCCTATTATAAATATATTAATTAGCTCGAACAATTAATTCATTGAAAAATAAGTGATATTGGAGAAAGGGCAAATAGCAAATTTACGCTTTTGCTCAGCTTTAGCTTGCTTTTAGCAATAGTAGCAGCAAAAGCTTTATTATTCTTATTCTTCTTCTTCTTCTTATTATTATTATACTCTTTGCTTTCCAAGCCTGGCACCAATCACTGACGTTTGCACAACACTCTTCTGCAACTTTCAAACAACCTTCCCAATTAATCATCACCACCTACGGCATGAAGCAAATTTGAATTTTTTTTTTCTTCTCCTCTGTTTCCATTTTCCATTTCACTTATGCTCACTCAATCTCAATTTCAATCTCAATTAAATCTCTTGATTGTAAATTAAATTTTTGTAAAATATATAATATCCACCATTCATCTGCTTTTGCCCTGATCTATATTTCTTTCACTGTTATCATTATTCAAGCAAAGTGAAATTTGTCCAACAGAAATAATAATGACAAACGTAGCAAAAAAAAAATCATTTTCACAATTTAAAATAATAAAATATATGATGATGATATTTTTTTAGAAAAAACAATCCAACAAGGAGAAATACAAATAAATGAATAAACAAATAAAAGTTTCTATTTGATAGCAACAAATGACCAAATGAATATGCATATATATATATATGCTAGGCCCTGTTATGATTTTCGTTGTTTAGTGGTCGGTTTTGTTGTCAGCTGCTCTTGTTGAACGATGACAACAAACGATGCTGTTGTTGATGAATAGCCGGCACCTCCGAAGTGCAAAGTTTGACTAAGCTTACGCGTGCCAAGCTTACGCGTGTTCAAGCAAGCTGATCAAGCGAACAATCCGACAAAGTTTTGTCCTTTAAGCTGTTTGAATATTTCTTCACAACATCAGATGACAACAACAACAACAACAACAACAACAACAACAACAACAACAACAACAACAACATATTTCCATATAATTCAAATTTTCAAATTCAATCTATATATTATCATAATAATAATAATAATTATTATAATTATAATTATATGATTTTCTGTTTATTCCAATTGCATCACTTCTCTCCGTTCCAAGAACGCTTGATCCATGCTAGGCATCAAGCAAATGGCATCCATTCAAAATAGCCGACAAATTCAACAATCACACGCATACGCAGGAAGCACACACACACACACACACACACACACACTTTAATTCTGAAACATCAGCAGCCAGGTCGGCTGCTTTCTCGACGTTCTTTCAAACCACCGTCACTGGCATGAAAACAGCAGTAATCAGTTCTTCAGTATTTGACAATTTATCAATCCGAATGAAAAAGTATACATACATACATAATATACACGCACCAACCACGTGGATATTA
The DNA here is from genome assembly GCA_001447645.1 of Trichinella pseudospiralis. NCBI lineage: Eukaryota > Metazoa > Nematoda > Enoplea > Trichinellida > Trichinellidae > Trichinella > Trichinella pseudospiralis. Next base: position 19,721 of record JYDV01000018.1, read on the forward strand.
TGAAAAGCTCTTCATTATAATAAATAATCACGGCAAGAGAAACAACATTGGATTATTACTGACAAAATTTGCTTCACAATCACTACATAGATGTAGATATATAATTTTGAAAAATTATTACAAAAGAAGAGAAGACGTAAAACAGAACAAAATTGTAAAATACAACAGATCGAGGAAGTTAATTGATCACCACCACCACAAACACAATCACAACCACTAGCAATCAATTGAAATCAAATTTGAATTTAAAAAAAAAACAAAGAAACTAAATATCATTAAATTTTTACAAACAAACAAGTTTTACAAATTTTTTTTTTTAATAAAAATCCATCCAACAAACAAGCTCAAGCGATGTCAAATCAAGCGGCCACGAAACAACACCACGCATGATAAATTATCAACGTCTGATCATATCAAACGTGAATTCTTTCTTGTTTATTATTACTATTATTATTATTATTATTATTATATGTATACGTACATATCCATTTAGTGCAATTGAAGCACTGCTCTTCTCAGCATCGAAATCTCCTTATCTTGTTTTCTTCTTCTTTTCGCACCCATTAACAGTTATAATAATAACTGTTAATTGAAATTCTATTGTCCAATTTTTGATTGCATTATTTATGGTATATTTTCAATTTTGAAATGAACACTCGTCCAATTATCCGTTCCAAATTCAAAGAAATTCTCAACATGGAAGAAATTGAAACTGATTTTGAAAATTTGCATACGCTAGCAACGGTCATTGTGCCAATTGCTGCATTTCGACAAAGTTTCATTTCCATTTCTTTCCAATTGTAATTGTAATTGATCAAAAATTAATTAACATATACAAGAAAAAAAAATGCACATGTAAAAGTTGTGTGAAAAAAGAAAGAATAAAAAAATAATTAATCCCAACAATCGAATCGATCTAATCAACAACTGCTGATAAACTGTGAATAATGAAAATTTGTGGTCATTTTTTCCAGTTTAAAAAAGAAAGTCAAAGGCTTCAAAGAGAAGCAAGCAAACAAAAAAAAACAAGAAAAAGAAAAAACAACGCGCACGCTTGAATTGAATCTATATAAGCGAACAAACATTATCGATTCAATTTTCCCAGCATCGAATGGTCAATGTAAAAGTGACTCTGTGAGTGAGTGAAAATTTTCACTTCAATTCCGAACCTCAACCACATTATAATAACCAAATTGAAACAAATAAAAATCCTCATACTGTCATCAACAGTAACAAACAATAAATAATAAAGTGAACAAGACAACAAACAAACAAACAAACAAAAATGATGATGAAAGAAAAAGAAAAAAGAAAAAAAAACAAGCTTACCTTAGCTTCAAAATGAATCCCATGTTGAAAAGCAATTTCGTTGTACAAAGGGATGCAGGCATCGTACGGGTCTTCGGAGATCGAATCGTACTGGCCATGCTTGTTTGGCATTTTAGCGCATTCTGCGCGTCCGCGTTATAGCGTCGGGCGTGGCGGCTTATAGGCGAATTGAAGCAAAACAGGCAATTGACTAACTGACTAACTGAGTGATGTTCAAAAATGACAACAACAAGCAACAAAATCACTTAGTTGACTAAATTTAGACGTGGAAATTATTTTTGAAATTGAAAATCTGGCAAAATGGCTGGCTAAAATTGTAAAAGCAGAAATCAGATTGGTTGAACAAAAATTATCCAGCAGTAGTACTGTTTTTTTTTCTTTCTGTTGAAATAATTAAACAATACTGCTAATTGACAACAGTAATTCAGCAGTATGGCTTGACAACGGGCCAGCTTGTCGAGGTTCAATTCCAACGGAAGGCATCAACCTTCCCACCTCGGTCATGCCTAGCTGACGGCATCAACGCCGGCGCTGGCAACTTTTTCGGATCATTTTCCACTAACTATTCATTAACAACTAACAGAGTGACTATAGAGAGAGATAGATGATGATGATCAGAGGCCGATTTAAGCAAGGCTAACAAGCCTTGACAAGCTGACGACAGAGAGCGCTGTTGGCCAACAGCCAGCCCAGCCCAGCCCGATGCTCTGCCTCTGGAAGCGTCGCCACAGCTGCTTGCGTAAAGTTCGTTCGGATTTTGCCCCCCCCCCTGTTTCCAATGCTTTCAGTTACTTGGCTGCTATGCCTCTTCTTGCCTGCCTGCCTGCCTGCCTGCTTGCTTGCTTGCCTGCCTCTTGAACAAGTTGCTTAGTGAAAAGCCGCGTCAGCGAAGCGGTTGTGTGTGGTGTGTGTATGCGAACGTGAAACGTGTAGAAGAAGCAACACATTCTCTGTTCTCGTTCTTTTCTGCTCTTATATTCACTATTTCTTTTTCTTTCTTTCCTTCTTTCTTTCACTAACTCTCTCTCTCTCTCTCTCTCTCCTTCTCACTCATTCATTCACTCGCTCTTTCTAGCTCCATCTCTGCCTCCCTCTCGTTCTCTTCGTCTCTTTCACTCATTCTCATATTTTTCCTTTCTCTCACAACACTTACTTCAATTTCCTTCTTCATACATACACAAATCCATGCTCCCATACATTAGCATATTAATAATCTTTTCTTCTTTTTTCATCACATTTCTGTTGAAATTCCACTTTGTTGTACGGTCATCTTTCATCATCATTTTCATCACTAAACAACAAAACATGTTCAACATTCATCAATTAGAATAACAATATTAAACGTTAAGAAAAAATATAATCAAATATGCAAGCAACCAAGCAAGCAAAAAAAAAATTAAAAATAATAATAACCACTGCGCCACTACCATCAGTATATGTGTGTGTGTGTGTGTGTGTGTGTATAAATAGACGACGGAAGTGAAACAGCTGTCTTACTAAACATAGCGAGAAATCAACTATTAATTGTGTTCATCTTTTGAGAAAATTCACCTCTCATTTTCTTTCACTGCACACATAATGATTATTAACAAAACAATTGATTTAAAAAAAAAACAAACTTCCATTTCACTTTTTCTGCATGCATCGCTTAATATTGAAAAAAAACCAAAATGCTAGCGTTATACAACTTCATTTTTAAGCGTTGAATTAAATTTTCATTCCCATCAAATTCATCTAAACTATTCATCAGATCTCAATTTATCCAACACAACTAAACATATTTATTCAACGTCGAATTGAACCACAATAAATCATTTCATTCGCTTCTATCTATTGGTAAAAACAAACAAATTTTACAACAAAAAACATATTATATTTTAATAATTTTAAAATTAAAAAATAATAAAATAATTTGTTCACAATATTGCTTTGAATTCGACGTTCACTACAATAATACAGTAGGTAAAGATTTTCAAGTAAACAACACCAATTGAATGTGAACAGAAATTGAAAATGCCAACTGTGAAAATACACTGACCCAAGTAATTGTGGAAAAGTTTCCCTAGACAACAATTGCGAACTTGTTACAAGCTCGGTCATGCGAAGGCACAGTGAAACTATGCTCAAAACTCTCCTGTTGTCCTTGTTGACCATTCAACTGGGCGTGACGAGCAAAAGCAAAATCATGGCCATTGATTGATCATCAGAATATTCACCTGCCACTTTGCTTGTATTCAATTCTGTTGGTTATCCAACAAGTTTTACCATGCGTTCATCAAGGGCGGTGTTGGTTTTGCTTTTTATCCACTTCAACATCAGCGATAGCCAAATTGAAGCCCATAGTCTTCATTTGGCTTGCAATCCAGTATCCAATGAAATATGCTCGATAATCGACCATTCCTATTGTGACGCTTATGCTGGAAAATGTCGATGCTTGCCCAACTTTTTCCAAATGGACAATCAATGCTATCCGGGTAAATAAAATTTCACTTCAACTGGCAAGCAATATTTCAAGCATAAACCGAATTAATTATCTGTTTATTTATTTGTTTATCATTTATCCATCTTTCACTATAATTTGGTTTTGTTTTCATTTTTCATGCACAGAACTAAATTCACCATGCACAACACCAGGAAAGCCGTGTCAAGGTTTAGCCGGTAGTATATGCGAACTGAAATCATCCAGATGTGTATGTGCCCAAGGTTACAGACAAGTTGGTCTGAAAAGATGCTTGAAATTCAGTTCCTCCAGCAGTCGATTGTTGATAAATCGTACAGAACATCTGCTTGTGGAAAATTATCACCGACGACAAACTGACAACTTGGCCAAACATCCGACTCTCGGCAATGCTTGGGATTCTAATACTGTCAAGGCGATGTTCAACCGCTGGCTACAACGCAATGCCAAACGAGCCAGAGAGCAATCGAGTAAGAAATATTTAGAGAAAATGAAAAAAAATGACAGAAGTGAAAATTCATACAAATTCATCATAAATTGTCCAAGTCTTCTTAATACATAATATTAATTACCATATGACAATTGAAAAATGTTTCAAAATTGAAATCAAATTTGCCTTACAGAACTTGGATCAAACTGCTCTGCTGATAATCCATGCTATGCAAAGCACAGCCATTGTAATGAACGTTCAGTTTGTGAATGTGATTATGGCTACAAGAAGGAAGGAGAACGATGTGTACCAGGTTGAAATTGAAATTCTAATTTGAAAATTTTATACAAAAAATATATACAATTGTAACACTTTCAGGATTAGGAAACGCCTGCTTTCTACCCGGTAAACAGTGCTATAATGTTGTTCATTCTGTATGCAATGAAAAAAGGATATGCGTCTGCAAAGCCGGCTATGTGATGAAGAACGATACATGCATCGCAGAACTGAGCGAAATGACAATACCAACTGTTGATTCTGTTGGGCAGTCCGGTGATGTTTATTCACTTGGCTTTTTTCCAAGCACGTCTGTGACACCAGTAAATCTAGTACTTTGCAAAAATACTTGTCCAATTGAAAATGCGATGTGCTTGAAAGGGTTCTGTCAGTGCATGCCAGGCTATGTAGCCTCGCAAGATAAATGCGTTCCACGTATGAAAATTCATTATCATAAAATTCATAACGATGATTTCATAAAAGATCTGTCTTTCTTATTCTTCTTTTTAAGTATTGAAATTCAGTTCAAAGTGCAGAAACGACGCTCATTGCCAAGATCCGAATGGACAATGTGTGAACAGCTATTGTGCATGCAAACCTGGTTTCATTTTGATCATCGATCGATGTCTTCCGAGTAAGTGTTATCATAAATTAATGATTACCATTACGAATATACCATCAGTGTCAAATAGACGAAAAAAGCCATCTATTTCAAAACTTGGACAAAAAGAAACTCAACATATTTATAAACAAAGTCAAACAATTAATACTGATTATCACATACTGTAATGAAAATTATTTTAATTTAAAACATTTCCCACCTAGCAATTGAAAATGAATTCCCGTAAGTATTACTGTAGCTGAATGAAAAAAACTTTTTTTTCCAATATAAAATGTAGATTTTAACAACAATTTGCATTTAAAGGGTAAAATTTATTAGATTTCAATGAATTAATTTTTAAAATAATTTCCTATTGCTATCAATCTGAAATTGAACAAAACCAAAAACTACAAAACCTTATTGAAAATTAATCTCTGATGCACACACAGTGAATGAATGAATGATTTCAAAATTCACTTACTTTATTTCAGCCGCTGGCAAACGATGTTCAATAACGCTTCCGTGCGGTGTGCCTTACAGCTATTGTGGTGTAGATCACTTTTGTCATTGTTATGATGGTTATGTGCGGAAAGAAGACGAATGCGTGGAACCAGAAATGGAAAACGAATCAGTGCAACGATTCCTCATCGCAGTTTAACATTAGCAGAAAAAAAATTGACAACTAACATTCACATCATTTTGTCAATGCTATTTGATATCGTCAATGTCGCATACAATTGAAAGTTGATCTTCAAAAGCAGTTTATAACCTTCATATTTATACCTGAAATATAAAAAATTATTGTACATTGTTTCATTGATAAAAATCAATTCAATCACTCAGAAATGAACAATTCAACTGAATTTATAAAACGTTTTACTTGAACAAAATTATTCAATTACCTTCTATCATCGAGTATCAAAAATAAAAGAAGAAAACTTTTCACAAAACAAAACAAACGTTCTAACTGTAATTACAGTATACCAAAATGAATTAACGTCTAAAAGTGATATATCATCATTGAACAGGTAAAAAATACTGTTTATATTTCAACTTTCAGTTTGCATATGCTTTGCATTTTTATTGAATTCGTATTTAAATTCGTTTATTTATCAATTTACTTAAATTAAACGTTCGCAGCAATTCATGTTTATTCCATTGAACTTTTGAAAATTATTATGATTTGCACTGTTTGAAATAAACTGTCCAAAATAGGCCGCACTCTGGATATTCAAATTTCACACTGCGATAAAATAATTTATTTAATTTATAAGTGTAATGAGAAAAACGAGTAAATAAAATTTAAAAACGATTATATCCAAGTCGGTTTCCCCATGCAGTGGCCAAACAGTCATCGAAGCTTGCATATTCTGATGGAAGAGTAGATGAATCGTAAAAATGTTCTGGATGTGTAAAATGGCTTCCTTCGTTCAAAATGCAATTGAATTCTAAATCCTGAAAACAGTTTAGAATTTAAAAAGAAAAATTGCTTTTTTCACAAAAATAATTAATAACAAGAAAGAAGCGTTATTATTTACCAACGGGATGTACATTGCTGACAAGCAAGTAAAGTCAGCAATCTCTTTGGATATCAAGCAGCGCTCTAAGCAATTTTCAAAACTGCTTGCCTGTTCTGGAACTTGTCGAAGATGTGGATCCAAAACGAGAATTTTGTTCGACGCTCGATCAATTGCTGCTCCTTCACGACAATACGAAGCAGCACGATCTTAAAATTACATTAAAAATTAAAATGTCAACAATGTGAAACAATAAATTTATACAATAAAAAATACCTTGAATACAGATACTACGAAAATGAATGACACTGAAATTGCGATACATGACGTGATTTTGAGAATGTCGAACCACATCTATACCAGGACCTAAGTTCAATCGACACAACTTCGCTTCTGGTACAAAATCAGCCGAATAACAAAATATAAAGGAATCGTCAATTGCCTAGATGTATTTTTTTCAAGCTATAAAAAATCAAAGTAATTCAATGCCAAAACAAAACAATTACTCGAAAATTTTGACAATGAGTTAAACATTCTTCTTCGCTATTACAAGACTGGGATATGTAATGACTAGCTTTGGATTGGGTAGCTTCGAAACGTTCAAAAATTACACGTGTAGTATTCGGGCATCGTCCTATTAAAATAACAACAGTAACACACACACACACACACACACATGTATATTTAATAAAATTAAAATTACCATCAATAGAGGGCAGAACAGAAGCATCTTGGAACAATTTTTGAGACAAACGTAAAAGTGGCATTTGATCATCTATATAAATATAAAATTATGAAATATTATAAACAATAAATAATAAAAATTTACTTACTGACACCGCAGTCAGGATCAAGTTCGTAATAATTGTAGCCAATAAATCGAACACGTTTCGCTGTAGACGGTGTCAAGCCGGTCGGCGTGTACAAATCGCACACGCTGAAATAGCGCATGTAAAGAACTGCTGTACAACGTTCACCGTTGGCATATTTCGCTTCCAAGCATCGATGCAAGCAGGCGGCTTCACTGAGAAAAAGCTGACGTTCCACAGCGACAACATTGGTGACAACACAATTTCGACAACGCAAAAAGCATCGATTCACAACCTCACCAATGCCACCGACCCGCAATCGATTCACCTTGACACCATCCGGAAGTATGCCTGACTTCAAACCTGAACAATAATAAGCAATTTATAGATTTCCAACATTCAACAATTGTGAAACGCAACCCACAACCAAGCATACATACTGTACTCAAATCAACAATTATCCAAAGCCAAAACAATCCGAATCACAACCAACTACAACTACTATCAGTAATAGTGATTCATTTTCAAAAAGAATTTTTTTTTCTTAAACAATTACAGTTGGATATCTTAAATTCTTCAACTCTTCCTTGATAGAGGATTTTAAATGCTCATTTAAAAATTTCATTTTGTTTAAATAATTCAATTTTAATCTCAACAATTTAATTTATATATATATATAATTTGAAAATTACTTTTGAAAATCATTTACATCAAACAACACATACAATGATTACTGATATATAATCAAAAACACCATACAAAGCAACAGTAGTAGTTCTTTGCACTCAATCAATGTAAAATAAAACAATAAAACTTGATTATTTAAATTAAATTAAAAAAAAAACATACTTTTTATAGAGACAGATTTCTGAGCGTTGACAGTGAAAAACAATGCTGTAAAATATAACAACACAATTGCAAAATGATGATATCCAGAGATGGAAGAACAGCACCGCCTGAACGACATGATTGTAAGAATGATAATAATATTCAAATGTGGAGAACGCTTGCAGAAATAGCTTCACGTTTCAAATGGAGCAAAACGAAAGTGTCGTCAATGTAACGCTTGGCCTGAGTTGACCAAGCCGCTAACAGGCACCGAGAGAGAGGTTGGTCGATTTCGTCTAATATTTTACTTTTCCAACAGTGTACACGGCGCCAATATATCATCCGTGGACAAATTATTAAAAGCAAAACCAAATGCATGACGCAATGTTAAATTTCAAAAAAACAAACAAACTGAACCACAAACAACAAAACAAAAATATGTTTAAAAAAATACAAACCATGCTTTTTTCCACACCATCGTTGATGAAATTTAAATATAAAGCAGTGAAAAAGAAAACAGGCTACGGGACGTAATTTGACTTTTGGTTTTCCTCTTTTTTATTTTTTATAAATTGCAATAGCAATTAATAATTCTTTTGTAATATTTTTATTGTAACCTGCTCAAAAAATGGAAACAACAGAAAGGACAGTAACCTTTGAAAAATGACGACTGCTGTGGCCAGGTAACATTGAATGAACAACCTCAATGTCTGAACAAAACAAATATTCAAAATAAAATACAAGAAAACATTTACATAATCAAACCATAGAACATCCGTTTGCAAATGAGGTAAACTGCATAATGTGAGGTAAAACAATGAACAAACAAATTATTAAAACAAATAATACTTACCAAGTAAGGTTCGTCTTAAAAATATAACTCTTTATTTTTACTCCAAAAGTTAAGAGTAAAAATAAAGAAAAAGAAGCAAACTTTACAAATGATCAAATCACAACCATAAAATAAAATTTACATACATACATACAGAACATTCACTTTATGATTATGATTATGATTATGAAATTGAAGAACAATTTCGAAATCTGGACTAGATTTGAAGATTAATTAAAACAGAAGGCAAGTATAACATATGAACGAAGAAGTGGAAAAGAAATATGATCACAGATTAAATAAATTATGTGATGTTACATGGTTGAACAGAATGGAAGATCACCTTAATGCAGTTGGGATGAGACTATTGATTAAGACAAGAAGCCAATATATGGAATTTCAACATATCATTCCAGTTTTCTTCTAAATAAAACAACAACAAATTATTAAATCTACATTTTAAATAAAGCAATTAAAAACTTTATTATATAGTCAAAATTTCATCATTTTTCAAGCAATAATTATTACTTTTTTGAGTTAAAATTTTATGCAAATAAGCAATAAAAAAAAAATATCTTCACGTTTGAAAAGTTTTGCTTACCCCGACCAACGTAAATTGGTCCAAAACTGCCGCAAGTTCATCCATATTATATTGGTTGAGCACGTAGAATGATTTCAAATTCATCTCGTGTTTTAAAGCACAATTCAAGCAATACACAACATATTTATCATCACTTGGCAATACAAAAAGAATATTAAATACTTCAACCTGTTAAAAAACACACAAATAATTTTACATATTGTAAAAATTATTAACAACATTTTAACATTAAATAATAATAATAATAATAATAATATGTAGTGTTATACCTCACAAACACAACAATAATGAGAATTCTCTCCTTCAGTACGCGGATGATGCTTCAACTCTTTTCTCAGTCGCTCACATACATAATCCAAAACAATCTGACAATATGCAATAGATTGGATAAGTGTTTTTCTAAAAATGAATACACATAAAAAATATTTTAAACAATATTAAAATTTCTTTTCAATCTTACCGAACCATTTCGAATAATGTCTTATCGCTGAATCGGATATTGCGAGCAAGTTGCCAAGATAGATGAATCAAAGGCACCAACGACTTGAAACTATTCAACTTGTTGAATTCATACCGTTCAATTGCGAGCTGATATTGTGACGCAGTCAATGGGCCAACATTCCAGGCAATATTATTACACCAACCCTAAAACATTTCGTTAAAATTTCATTAAAAATTTTTTTTATATATTAGCATTGCATGTATTATATACAACAGTTATATATTCCACTTACTGTTGAATGTACCCAATGAACAGTTCCCTCTCCTATCCAAACAACATCGCCAGCTTTTTGCGTAAAACGATATAATGGTATATTATTTTCATACAAATCCTCCAACGATGGCCACCATGAACCACGCAAAAAATCACACTTATTACTAAATATTTTTTTAGATTGTCATGATTTTTCATAAACAAAAAAGCATGCTTGAAAAAATAATATAATAAATTAATCACTTTTCGCAAATTGTCTTCACAGCATCCCAGTATTCATAAGGAACGGCAAACCATTCACATTCACCAGGGCCAATGTTAATATTAACACCAGCAAAATTGTTATTCTCTTGATGACCAGGAGTTCTAGCGCCGGGTACCTAAAGATATGATCAATTGATTAATTAATTAATTTATTTATTCAACAAAATTTGTACTGCATTGTATAAATAAAAAAAAAAAAATTAAATACATACTTTCATATAAAGTTGTACCGTGTTCATACCAAGCACAACGTGACCAAGATGTGACAAAAGGTTGCAGCTAGAGTAGACGCGACAAAAGGAGGGTAATTTGTTCAATTCCTGTCAATTGAAAATAATTTTCAAAAACATAAATTCAAATTATTATATATTTATACTTTGAGTTGAAGATGCCATTTTCGTTCGTCGGATAAATCTACGTTCGTTCCAAACTTTACTACTTTTTTCAGTGCGACATCTTTTTTCCGTTTCGAATAATTGCATTCTAAATCACCCTCACGTTTCATCTTCTCTTTATCATCCTTAAACAACTTCAAATTGCATGCCAAAGCATTTTAAAAACAAATTCTTCAACATCTACTACTTTCAGTGCATTCTGGAAAGACTGAAGCTGATAAGCGGCATATTTTCCAACTGTAGTATAGGATGGTTGACTTCCACACTGCCAAGTGACATTACCCTGCGAATCGACGTTCACATCGGATGCTTGCAAATATTGGGTACGCAATTCCACTTGTTGATTAGCAGCTTCAGCTACGATGGTTTTTGTAGAAAAAAGACTCAGGTCCATTTTCAACGCTGAAGTCAAGCCGCGAATCACTACAATTGGCTGCTGATAGCAGAAGCGTTGCAATTCTAACGATGATGCATCTTTTTTCGTATCAACAACAGTACATGGAGTGGTAAGTAATAACTAAAATTAAAAAAAAAACTAACTACTCAGAAATAAAGTTTTCATTTATAACAATAATAATCAATCATTTGTATCAATTATAAATTAACATTTTCCCTTTTTGATTCAAAAGAAAGCTACTTACTTAAAATTGTAAACAATAATATGAAGTTTTAATTTGAAAAACAACAATAACACATACCCTCTCTTTAGGCAAGTTTCTATTACACGTCGGTGGTTGAGGAGGTAACACATTCTCCTCATATACGGATTTGCATCTGCCCAAGTTGCGCTGTTTACATATCTGGAATATTTCACTACTAGAAATGGTACAGGGGACGTTTAAAGGGGCGGTGAGACTCAAACATGACGGAGGAGGTTCAGCAAGAAAAGTTGGCCTATCAGAATTCACAGAGTCCTAAAAAACAAAAAAGAACTGACATTGTAAAAATTAAATAAATAAAATTACCTGAATTGTAACAGGAGTTGAAAATAACATATTTGTCGGTATGATGGGGTCATTTTTGTCTATACGAGTTTTATTTCTATTATCCGGCTCAAGACAGCTGTTTGTCAAGTCTTCTTGATCAGTAAAACCGAGAAAAGCTTGCAAATCTTCTTGGGTAACTTGTGGTAAGTCACTTAAAGGAGATGTGCGCATGCCAATTTCAGTGCTTGTAATTGGATCCACGTTCACGGTCTCCTGAGATCTCGGTACATTGTCCTTAAGAAAAGATGTTGAAATATGTTTGCAAATAAACTTCCTCTTTCAACCTCCTCATCTCGTTGTTGTTCCCGTTGTTGCTGAAAATGCTGAGTAAGCGCGTGTGTTTCTTGCAGCTGACGAAGAGTCAACATCTGATGAGGGTTCAATAAAGCCTATGAAATATATAAATTATTATTATTACACAGTTATTATGAAAATCAAATTAATAATAATACCTGATTTTGAGATAAAATATGCATCATTTGCATCTGTTGCGAATTGAGGGAAGGAAGAGCGTCATCATCATTCTACATCAAACTTTTGCGGATGTGCATAATGTGGTTAAAAGGTAATAAAAAAATTACCTCATTCAAACCAATACCAATCAAACTTCCTTTCAAATACATGTCAATTCTTTGCTATAATAGCAATAATAATTTGTGAAAAGAAATTTAAAATAATTTTTTTTTAATAAAATTACTCTCTGATATCCATTTTGACGATCCAGAAGTTGTGCCGGAATCGGTAAACGGGATACATCTTCAATATTGGGTAACAGAAGTGCACTTTTGCTAGAAGAAATATTTAAAAAAGAAATCAAAGCAAAATAATTACAATTTATGATTTTCATCAGTTTTACCTGCTTTCTCCTTCCACAGAAGCTTTGGGTCTTCCTTTCAACTGCGTCTCCAAAAATTCAATTCGATCAAACAGGGCTTGGTTAATTTCTGAAAAATAATGCCTGAAAACTGCATAAAAACAGAAAAAAACAAAGAAAAAAGCAATTCAATACGAACTGGATTTCAATTTGAGAGCATTTTTATAACACTTCAAAGCATCGTTTAGCTGAAAATATTGCTCGTACAAAAGGCCAAGATCAATCCACGCCGGAGACAAGGAATCATCAAGCTGAATTGCACATACAAATGCTTGCAAAGCATCAAACGGCTGCTGCTGTTGTTGGTAAAGAACTCTAAAAAACATGTTGCATCAATCAATAACTACTAACTTTTCTAAACAATCAAATCATTATTCATAATTTTTCAATTAAAAATCAGAAAACAAAATAATAAGCGTTACCCAATTGAGCACCAAATATCAGCGTTGGATTCATTTTTGTCTATGGAATGTCTATATGATAAGAATGCCTCATGGGCGCGTCCTGCTGCTGAGAAGCATCTGATAACAAAATAAAAACATCAGTTAAAATTACAAAACAATTCAGTAGTAATTTCATTAAATGTTTGAATAATTCATTTAATAATTTAATAAATTTATTACGCTTAAAAAAAAATAAATAAATACCTTCCTAAATAATAATGACTTCGGCCAGATGTAGGATCTGCTTTCAAAGATTGCTGTAAACAATTAATAGCTACATTTATCCGGTGTGCTTTATCACCAAAGCTTTCTTCACGAAAAAAAAGCCAACCTAGAAGATGAAACAAACTGCGGTCCAATGCAGAATAATAATAATAATAATAATAATAATAATAACATCTCACCCAACTGACGCAACAATGATGCTCTCAATACTGGAGATACTACCTGAGATGATTGCAACAGTGACTGATATTCAGAATGTGCTTTTTTCAGATCACCCTGAAAAAAAGAATTAATATTATATTTAAAAAATTATCTTGAATACTAACCTTTAACTCTATACAGTGAGCTATGTGAAAACGAACTGAAAATACAAAAATTATTTAAATGAAAAAATCTCAAATATTTAATATTGGATGTAGTTCTACTTTCTGCTTTGGAAAATATAGTGGGATTTGGATCAACAAAAGCGAGTCTCAAATTCTATAAAAGAAAACTTCATAATTAACATTTTATTTATAATTATTTGAAATTACTTTGATTGCTAAATCAAAACTGTGCAACGCTTTGAAAGCCAAACCCAAACGAATATTTACTTCCGCTGCTTTGCAAAAATTTGGAAACAGATAAAGAAGACGTTGAAAAATTTCCGTGGCACTAAAAACAGTATTACTGTAAGTCGAAGAAAAAATAATAAATCTTAGCATACCTTTTGTGCATATTAAAGTGAAAATACACTAAGCCCAGACCATATAAAAATGGAGCATCCTATAGATATAACAGAGTGTAATTTTCTATGTAAAAATAAGAGTAAAACACCAACCTTCCAATATTCTGCTTTGCTTTCATAAAAACGCTGATAAGCTGACAATGCTAAAAATACGCAATGCATCAAAAATTAAATAAATAAAATATCCTCAAATCTAAACCTTTAACAAAATCATGAATCAACAAATTCAGATGACCCAATTTGAGCAATACATCACAAAGAAATCGATTGTCCGTTTCAACCGCAGCATCGGTTGAACGTTGAATTTCTTCAAGTCTTTGTTCGTAAAACTTTAATGCCTACAAAAGATCAATTTCAAAAAAAAAACAATCGTTTAAAAATTTTCCGACCCTACTTTAATAACCAATCGCCTCTCAAAAATCTTCTCTGGGTGTACAAGATTAAGGCAGCCAAATTCTGTGCTAAAATATAAAAAATGGATCATAATGATAATTTAAATAATTAAATAATAAGTCCATCTCTAATTAAAACAAAGGTAATGCTGCAAATATAAATTGTTATTCAATTCATAACCTTCACATCAATATACTCCATCTTAAAGCTATGTCAGTAGCAGAATAGTAATAAACAAGTAACATAGAATATGCATATTCATAAATAAAAAGTCAAAATTATCTCGAGTATCACATACAGTAATACATTTTTCATATGCATCCCGGGGAAGTTTTCAAATTTAAATTAATATGGAAAATTTATTTAAAATTTTATTATTAATAATATTAACATCATTTAACAAAGATTAATAATGGTAAATAATTGCCTTCAGTTAGGTAAGAATTATTCTTCATGCTGGTCCTGTATGCTGAATTAATAAGACTACTGATGTACATTGTCATTTCATTCCATATGATGGAGATGATGCATAACAAAAATAAAAACTGTGTGCACGGAAAACAACAATGCCTATTTTTCCAACAAGATGTTAAGAGTTAAGCATGCGCTTCTGCACGCTGAATATTATGCATGGATTATCAATAATTATCATCATTTGCAAACAACAAACCTTAAAAATAAATGGAATGATCTGCAGATGTTTGAAATATTACTTGTAACATGCATTAACATTCAAATTTCAGGAAAAACTAAATCTGCATTCATGGTCGCAGTTCAAGAAAAGCACATTGTTGCTAACGGAATAAATGATGGAGATTGTCCTTGACATGTTTACCAGAAAATCCCTCTGTTCGCCATATGTGCACATTTATAAACCCCATTTGCAAAAAGAAAGCAGTTGTCTCAGACCCAATAATTACCACAAATATGAGAAAATAAAACTGAGTTGTTATCTATGAATCGCCTTCTTACTTATTCTTTTTCTAATAGCAATTTTTTCATTTAATGTAAAACTTTTATTAAACAAAAATATCTTAGATAACTATTTGTATCAATGCTGAACTCAAAATTTGCTGCAGATGATGAATTCAGATGTGATGAACACGCATGCCAATGATAAAAATATTTACATAATAAAAATATTAACAGAAATGAACATTTTATGCTTATTTTTCCTTTTTTTATTTTCTTATTTATGCTTATTTCTACTAAAAAGTCAAAATATTCCGACCTGTCCAAGGTTTCCAGTCGGCGAGCTTCTTCGTGAGTAAATACCGTTTGGCAACGATTAGGATCATCCATTTCACCTATAAAAAATAAAATATTTGTAAATTTAATCAAATCATTCATATTATCCGAATTTTCAGTAGCAATGCACTGTAGATTATAGGGATATGAAAAATGCACATACAACTTTTAACTATTGAATGAATGGTTTGTGCTGGCCAGACTGAATGGATACATCAAGGTCAGCAGACAGAATGCTGATCCAGAATGGGAAATCAATAGGTTTGTATGGATCAACCTGAAGAAACATACTGTACGTAAACAAGAAATGCACGTTCAACTTGTTCGAGTTTTTATAGTAGTTCAGATGATTAAAATGTTTCAGAACACAGCTACTAATGATCATAAATAACAAATTAAACAAATTTTCAATAATATAAAAATAATAAAATGAATTGTTTTTAAAAAGAATTATTTGGCAATGTTATAATTTCTTAATAACAATCATAACTGCAAAAGTTATCAAAAACTTAAAGTTTAGCAGTTTCTTTTTAGCTGATTTATGTAAATAGAAATAACATGTCGGTGTGTAAATTTCAACTGATTGCAATGAACACACATATTCATAAATTAAATTTAAATCTGAACGACATTGAACAAAGCCTAATTTGAAGTATCTGATTTATGCCTGTGCATCATATTCACTGTAAAAAATCTGTTGGAATCAGCAAATTTGTGGATTGTTTTGCATTCTTTATGCTTGTATTTAAATTGCACACATAACCTGTAAATTGTTTTTGAGAGAAGTGACGGTATTGGAATGAATTAAATAGCTGTACTTTTATTAATTTGGGAACATAAGAAGCTGCTAAAACTAAAGGGAAAAATATTAGTGCTTTAGATTGGTTTTTTATTCATTTGTAGGTGTGAAAATTATAAAACAGTTGGCCTTTTTTTTTCAAATTGTCATTTTTCATTCTCTGCTTTTATTAATTAATGATTGACAGTAGTCTCAAATAATTACACACACACACACACACACAGTAGTTGTCTTTAAATTGTAAAATTAAAATTATGACGAAAACTGTTCCATATATTTATCCGGTGTGATTAAAAAATCCATTTGTATGTTATTGTGATCCAAAAAATCCATAAAAAGCTTAGTAAGCAATAATAAGCATGGCAGAGTTAAATGTATGAAATGACTGAAAATGTAATATGCTAAAATTTCAGCAACGAAAAAAAAACATTAAGAATAATTTATTGCAGATCAAGCAAACGGTACGAAGGAAAAATGAATAAATATGAAGCATCGCCATTTAAAATAGAGAAGAAAACGAATTTTTCACAATTTATCTTTCTTGTCATCTATTGGCAAGTGAAAATTTCAGAGAAGAATTTTTCAGTTGAGTTCAAACTCTGTTCAAATAGTTTTCTTTGGAAAAATTTTTTTAAATCATTTTTTATTTCAAAATTAATCGTACAATAAAATTCAATTTATTCACCAGTTGAATACAATGATTTGAAGATCATGTTTTACAAAAAAAATGCATATATTTTTTTACTTAAAAAATCAGCAAGTGTTGCAATGATTTTGAATATTTTATTAAATATCTTGATTTTTTAAAATTACGGTATTTGTTATATTTTTATCATTGTCGAGTTGCCGTTGCTCAGTAAAAAGTGGCATTTGAATGGAAAATGGCGATGATTGTGTTCAAGTCACGTCTGTATGCGTGCAATTACATTTTGCGACGATGCTTTGCATCTGATCGGTCTATGTACGTTTTGGATCCAATCAATCCTGAAGAGAAGGTTTTCTTATTTTTTTTTTATTTGCTTATACTACTTTTATTTTTTTTATTGAAATTCTTATTCAATATTGTGTATATTGGTTAAGAATATATGTTTTTTTTTTCTTGATGAATTTCAAGTTTTGATGAATTTTCATTGTTTTGTATGTAAATTTGCAAAATTTGAAAAATCAAATCCATAAAATTCAATTTGTCATTTATAATTTTACAGTATAACTTTGAATTGTGAAATTGAATCTTTGCTGTATATTGTTTATTAAAAATATTCTATTATAATGTTATTACAATGTAGAGCTTTTCAGAGCATTCGTTCAGATTTGTTTGACAAATACACGAGCATTTTTTGAAACTTAATTTTGCTGCAGCTGTTCTGCAGTTTGCTGTTAATTTTTCAATTCAACTTCACTTTATCAGTGAAGAATGTGGAGAAACTGGTTTTTGCAACTTTGCATAATTTCAAAATTGAAAATTGATTTTTCGACGTTGTTGTGTCAAAAATTTTTCTCCACTAATCAATTTATCAGTTCAGTTGAAATTTTCAAGTTGAAACTGATACAACATTGAATAATAATAATATTTGCATTTTTTAAATCATGTTTTTTTTGTGTCACTGTTAATAATAATTTTAGATAATATTTTTTTTTAGATATAAACATTTTCAGTGAAATTATTAAATGCAATAAAAATTTGATCAGTTTATATATATTTGTAGAAATTTCAAAAAATTTTAATAGCAAATCGAGGTGAAATTGCATGCCGTGTGATAAAAACATGCAAAGCGATGGGCATCAAAACTGTTGCCGTGCACAGCGATGTCGACTCGTTGGCGGTATGTGGAAAATTTGTATATTAATATGTTATTTTTTGAAAAATTTGAATTTTTAGTTGCATGTACAAATGGCCGACGAGGCTGTTTGCATTGGTCCGGCTCCAACCAGAGACAGCTATCTGCGAATGGATAAAATATTGCAGGCGGTCAAAGACACCGGTGCCGAAGCGGTAAATGAATTCTTGACTTTGACAAAAATTTTCCACTTATTACACTTTTCAATTTCCATTCTTCAGGTGCATCCAGGTTATGGATTTTTGTCAGAGAATACTGAATTTGCAAGATTGCTTACCGAAGCTGGTGGTGTATTCATTGGTCCAAATTCGAAAGCAATTCTTGCCATGGGTGACAAAATTCAAAGCAAACGCATAGCAACCGAAGCGAAAGTAAGCATGATACCTGGTTTTGATGGTGAAATAAAGGTAATTTAATTGAAATAAATCATTTATATATGATTTGTGATTAATTAATTCAGGATGCGGAAATGTGCGTTAAAGTAGCTAATGAAATAGGATATCCGGTGATGATTAAAGCATCTGCTGGCGGTGGTGGTAAGGGAATGAGAATTGCTTGGAATGATAAAGAAGCAAGAGAAGGGTTCCGACTATCTCAACAAGAAGCAGCGAGTAGTTTTGGTGATGATCGCATGCTAGTGGAAAAGTACATCGATAATCCGCGACATATTGAAATGCAGGTAAATAAATGTCTTTTTTTTTAAATTTTTTTTCAATTAATTTTTTCAGGTGCTATGTGACAAGCATGGTAATGCTATTTGGTTAAATGAACGGGAATGTTCAATTCAAAGACGAAATCAAAAAGTGATCGAAGAATCTCCCAGGTAGATCTTTTTTTAATGTTGTAAGGTCGCATTATATGCAGTATTATTTTATGCAGTCCATTCGTCCCACCAGAGATGAGAAAAAAGATGGGCGAGGAAGCTTGTGCTCTTGCACTAGCAGTTGGCTATGATTCAGCAGGTACGGTTGAATTTCTGGTCGATTCGAAACGTAATTTCTACTTCCTCGAGATGAACACCCGTCTTCAGGTGAGATGATAATGATAAATTTTAAATGGAAAATTAATTTTTCTTCTTTTTTTAAAATTTAGGTTGAACATCCCATAACAGAAGCAGTCACTGGTGTTGATATTGTTCAGCAGATGATCCGAATTGCTTACGGTATGCGAAATAAATTGTTGGTTTTTTTTTTTTTTTTGATGAAGCTCAACTTTTACTTTAGGTCATAAATTAAATTTGAAACAATCCGATATTCCGATTCGTGGCTGGGCATTGGAATGTCGTGTTTATGCTGAAGATCCTTACAAATCATTCGGACTTCCATCCGTCGGTAGATTGACCCGCTACGAAGAACCGTTGCGATTGAACGGTATTCGTTGTGACAGTGGAATTTATGAAGGAAGTGAAATTAGCATTTATTATGATCCACTGATTTGCAAAGTTAGCTGAAAATCATTGCATCAATTCTTCTTTCTATTGATTAATCATTTTCAGCTCATAGCTTATGCTAATGATCGAATAGAGACCATCAATTTGATGCGAGATGCTCTTGATGAATACGTAATTCGAGGTAAGATTTTTTACAAGTCAGTATTTAATATTATATTCATTGTTTTGAAATTGCGATTTTCATTATTGCTTAGGTGTGACGAATAATATTCCCCTTCTTCGTGACATAATGTCAGAAGACCGTTACAGGTCAGGAAATATAACAACAAAATATCTTTTCGAGACCTATCCTGAGGGTTTCCATGGTGTGCGTTTGAATGAAGAAGAGACTCGCAGTATTGCGGCCATTGCTGCTGCCCTTTTTACTCATCACCGGCATCGTGCTGTTAATTTTCTGAACAGTGTCCAGTATCAAATTTGAGTTATAAATTCTATTATTTTCCCTTTTAATATATGTTTTATTTTTGAAGGCAAGATTTTTCAACAAATACGCAATCCATGAACGAGCAGTTGTTGTTCGTTAAAGTGCCACATATTGATCGTGAAGCGTCGCAGCACAAGATCAGCGGCGTCCAAATCATCCCCGACAATTGTACAGTATGTGATTTTGTACAGTTTTGTAGTGTAGTAATGATTATCAAGATTAATTGGTTAACGATCATCTCTAGGTAACACTTGATGGCAAAAAAGTTCATATTGAAGGATCTATTAATTTTTGCAACACAGTTTTGAATTTGAAAGTTAATGGAAAGCCTTGCAATGTTCAGGTACTTTGTTTTGTTTTGTTTTTTTTTTTTTGTAAATTTCTTGCATTGCATTTTGTATTGAATTTATTATTTTTATTTCCTAGATAAAAAGTTGTGATACAGCCGGTAGAATATCTTTGTTATACAAAGGGTGTCCGGTTAGTTGTTTATTTTTTGGTTTGATTTGTTTTGATTTGATTTTATTTGTTCAAGTACGATTTGAATGTGACTACCTCCACCGCCCAGAAATATTACAAATACATGCCAGAGCCGAAAAAAGTAAGCAATGAAAAATTTTTCTATTCTAGTGATTTAGTTTTAAAATTTTACAATGTGAATGAAATGAACAGCATTGTGTTGCATTGCAAATTTGAATAATTGAACATGAATGAGAAAGTGGAAAAAAATGCTTTAATGATTTAGTATTTTCTTTTTCTGTTAAGGTTGATCTGAGCAATGTGATTGTGGCTCCAATGCCTGGCATGATCAAATCGGTCAGCGTTAAAGTGGGACAATCAGTATCGGAATGTCAGGAGACGTGCGTGATTGAAGCAATGAAAATGCAAAACAGTTTATTAGCACCCAAATCTGGAAAGGTAAACAATTTTTGATTGTTTATTTTATGTCATCAATCCCATGCTAATTTGCTTTTCGCGTGTTCAATTGAATAATTAATTTGGTGTAGTGTAGGAAATTATTCATTCAGATTTTAATAATTGTAGTAGTAGTAGTAGTAGTAGTAGGTACAGTGCTTGTTCAAAGTTGTTTGCAAATTTACCAACATTTATCATAAAAGAAAAAACTATTGACTAACAATATGATGGTTGTGGACTGCTTGCTTGCTGCATACTGTGGAAGTGGCCTAATATTGTAAATGATTTATTTTCAATGATTGTTGTTTATAAACAAAATTTAGGTGAAAGCAGTAAATTGTGAAGCTGGCAAAGCGGTTGAAGAAGGATCCGTATTAATTGAATTTGAATGATTTATGCTAATTTTTGGTAAATTTGTTTCAAGTAATTGTGGCAATAGTTTAGATTAGATTTTCCTTTTTCAAAGTTGAATAGTTGATCAAGATGAATTTGATTTGTTGATTTTTTTTTTTTACTTTTCTCAGCTTTAATGAATTTGTCAACTTTTGTCACTAGATAAAGAGATAGTAATATAATTTTAGTCGAATTAATTTAGCTTATAAAACATCTCTTTTCAATTGATTTTTAAAAAGAAACGCTTACGTTGTTGATTAAAGATTGAAATTTGAATTAAATATTTGGAATAAAGACTTTTTTTTGAAAATATTTTCTTGTAAAATTTTACAATTTCTAAAATGAATGGATAAATCATGGGAAGTTTGATTGTATTGTTTTTTGCAATTTGAATTAATTAATTAATTGATCAATTTTTGATAATTATTACTTAGAGCTCGTCAATTCGATTTGATTTAGTGTTTGGATGAAATTATTTTTTTTTTCTTCTTCGACGACACTTTTGCTCAGAAGCGTTTATTGTAAACATGTAATGTTTTATTGCGTTTAAATTATCATCGTCTGTCTGTTTTGACGCCTTGATAATTTGGCTTTTGAGAAATTTGCGACAATTGATTCAATAGCTTAACTAGGCGCAGTCTGTCCATTTTTATGATGATTGAGTGTTGTTGTGTTTGAAAGGAAAAAAGTAAAGAATTTTAAACGGTTTTATTTATGATTAAATTGTTGACAATGATGAAAAGGCGATTAATAATTTCAAACAATATCTTTTAAAGTAATTGCAGCTTTATGCAAACAGAATAATAATAAATTTGATATAAAATTTGGATTAATTTCTCGTTTGTTTGTTTGTTTGTTTGTTTGTTTTGTGTTTGCTGATCTTAGAGATTTGATAAAATTGCTGACTGCAAGCGTTGATTGCTGTGTGTTATCGTCGTGATTTAGCAATGAAGAAGGATAAAATTGATAATAAATTGCCGCCAAGCATGCTTGTGTGTTGCTCAATCAAGCTGACAGGTACCAATTTCCAAACAGCCTCTTTTGATGAATTGACTTTTTTGGCACTGCTCGTTAGCTGTCATCGAGATTTGTTATTTGGTTGTCGAATTTCATTTATGTAACAAGCGACATATGCGGACGGACGACGTTATTATTCACTGCTGTTGCTAATTTTCTACTGTTGGTATATATATATATATATATATATATTTTTTTTTTTGATTTTTATATTTTCACAGTTTATTTTATTTGCTGTGTTCTGATCAACATGCCGATGTTCTTCATTTCAACGTTTTCACTACAACTTCAATTACTACTGCTGCTGCTACTACTACTATTGCTTGCACATTTCAGAATTTCCTTTGCAACTGATCAGGTAAAAATTTATTAATTTTTAAAATTTTATTTCTTTATTTAAATAAATAAATAAATAATTTCATTGGTAAATTAGTAAATTTTGACTGAGATTGAGCAGCAATATCTAATATTGTTGTTGAAAAATGATCACTGACGTCATTTTATTCAATTGTTTCAAATTTCAAATTTGCTGAAATGAAACATCATTAAATATTGAGATAAATTTGAAAATGACAAAAAAATATTGCCATTTTATATTATAATTTTGATTAAAAAAAACAAAGAAGACGACGACGACGCCATCAGCGCAAAGAGCTTCGTTGGAAGAAGTGGAAGAATGGTTGGCCAAGTATGATCGGGATGCGGGCCAGTTGCAAGATCTCTACACGGTGCAGTTGTTCCAGTATCGTTTGGAGTTGAGCAAGGAACTTTTGGAACAATTTCGCTCGACCGGCGTCAAGATGATCAAGCATCAGTTGGATGCGCGTTCAGGCGCTTTGAAATTTCTAGCAAATTTACCCAAGAACGTCAGCATGGAAACGGTGCGTCAGTTGCGTCTGATATCAGCCCAAGCGGCGGTGGATTTTGGAATTTGGGATGTTGTTTTGGACAAGAACAAGAAGCGCTTTGTTGAACTGCCCGAACTGATGCTCACCGGCTATAGTCAGTCGTTTGCTTGTGAAAACAAGACCACCGTTGCTCGTTGCCAACATCCCATTGCTTTGTATCCAAATTTGATCACACTCTTCTCCAACAACCGAACCTACGACACACTGTTCCCATTGTGGTATAGTTGGGGATCGTCGGTGCAGCCGATTTTGGAAAATCAATTTGTCGAATTTGTCAATCTTGCTAATCAAGGTGCTCGCAATGTCGACTATGCAAATTACTACTCCTACTTGGAATCGACCTACGAACGGCCGTTGTTGCAGAACGACTTGTTGCAGTTGTACCAGTCGACGTTGCCAATTTTTGAACACTTGCACGCTTACGTGCGTCGAAAATTGATCTCACATTACGGCACCTCACGTTTGCCGGCTTCGGTCATCGAAGCTCACTTGTTGGGCGATCTTTGGGCCGAACGTTGGGATGCGCTGTTCGACTTGACCGTTCCGTACAAGCTTGTGCCCACCACCGACGTCACCGGCTCGCTGGCAGCGCTCAACTACAGTGTGCAATCGTTGTTCCGCCTGGCGGACAGTTGGCTCCAATCTGTTGGCTTTGTCAAAGTTCCGGACTCGTTGTGGACATTGTCCACTTTCCAACGCCAGGACAATTCATCCCAGACTTCTTGCATGCCGACTGCGTGGGAATTTCACGAAAACGACATGCACCGTGTGACCATGTGCGGCGGTGAGGTGTCGACCAAGCAGTTGCACGAGGCGTTTCGTCTGCTTGGTCGTGTGCAATATTTCATGCACTACCGCGACAAACCGTTGACGTTCAGACGTCAAGCTGGTCCTGGTTTCATGGAAGCTATTGGCGACGCGTTGGCATTGTTCGCTTTGAATCCCGCCTCGTTGCAACGTCTGGGTTTGTTGTTCGACGACAACAGCGCGGGTTTTGACGTCACCCAACACCAAGTGCAGTTGAACTATCTGATGCGCGTGGCGTTGACAACGCTGCCGTCGATACCGTATTATTTTGCCTTGAACCACTGGCAAAAGGCCATCTTCGACGGCACCATCAACGCCAAAACCATGGACATCTACTGGTCGATGTACAGGTACGACTATACGGGCATTGGTCGACCGATTCCGTCGGCAACTTTGGACGTTCACGGAACCAACCACTGGTCAATATTCGCCGTCCAGCCTGCTTATGCCAACCTGATCGGCACTGTGCTCTCGTTTCAATTGTTCAAAGGGATTTGCCAAGCGGCCAATCACACCGGACCGTTGCACCTTTGCAACTTGGACTCCAATCCATTGTTGTTGGCTCGTCAACTGTCCAGTGTGATGCAACTGGGCGCCACCAAACCCTGGCAAGAGGCGTTGAAATTAGTCAGCAGAAAGGCGTTGCTCAGTGCAGAGGGCATGTTGGAATTTTTTGAACCCTTGCACGACTGGTTGAAACGGGAGAACGAAAAAGCGCACGAATGTTACGGCTGGAATAACAAGCAAGCTGTTGATGTTGCTCAATTGCAGAAGCCTCGGTGCGGAGACTTTTTGCCGACCAATCAAAATTTCAAAGCTGAACAATTTTACAATTCTTACGAGGTGAGACAGTTGGCCTTGGAACGCGAGGTACGTTCTCGTTGGTGGGACTACGCGACCAACATCACCGAGCACAACCTCATCAGAATGACCGAATCCATGGCCAACAAGGTGGCAGTTGTTGGCGAAGCTGCCCGCCGAGCCAGAAACGAAGTCTACCTGCCCATGGTGGACGACGAACGACTGGCTCGTATGATTCGTTTGGTGCGTTCTAGAACGTTGCAGTTGAGTGCAAGCGAAACTGAGGAACTGAATCGTCTGATTGGCAGCATGACGAGCACGTTCAGCAGGGGTCGAATATGCTCTTGGCGGCCGATTCATGCCAGGCCAGATTGCAAGCGCATGTGGAGCTTGAATCCGGAGCTGGCGAATTTGTTCGCCAACTGCCACGACTACAGGACGCTGCTTTACGCTTGGCAAGCATGGCACGACGTCGTCGGCCGTCCGATGCGGGCTCATTTCCAAAGGGCCGTACAGTTGGGCAACAGAGGAGCCCGGGCGATTGGCTACGACGACGTCGGCGACTACTGGCGCGCCCAGTACGAAAATGACTACTTGAAAGAAGAGCTGGCTTCGATGTGGCAACAACTGTTACCGTTGTACGAACAGTTGCACGCCTACGTGCGCAGACGCCTGCGATACCTGTATCCGGGCCAGTTCAACGGTACGGCAATTCCGGCTCACTTGTTCGGCAACGTCTGGGCAGAGAGCTGGGTGAATTTGTTCCCGCTGGTCGCAGCCTATTCCGAAGCACCACAAGTGGACGTCAGCGAGGAGATGCGCCGACAGCACTACACGCCGGAGCGGATGTTCCGCCTAGCGGAATCGTTCTTCTCCAGCGTTGGTTTGCCGAACATGACGCGAACATTCTGGCAAAAATCCTACTTCCGACGACCGGACGACGGTCGAAATTTCATCTGCCACGCCTCGGCTTGGGACATGTTCTGGCCGGACGATTTTCGAATCAAAATGTGCACCCAAGTGACCATGGCCGACTTCATCGTCGCCCACCACGAAATGGGCCACGTACATTATTTCATGCAGTACGCCGACCAGCCCAGTGTGTTCCGATCCGGCGCCAATCCCGGCTTTCACGAAGCAATCGGCGACACCATCGCCTTGTCCGTCGCCACACCTTCGCACTTGCGTCTGGTCGGTCTTTACACGGGCCCGGTCGACGATGCTCACTTGGATGTGAACTTTTTGCTCAAACAAGCTCTGGAAAAGGTGGCCTTTCTGCCGTTCGGCTACCTGGTCGACCTGTGGCGGTGGAACGTGTTCCGAGGCGTCTACACTGTTGACCAGTGGAACCGAGCCTGGTGGCAGTTGCGCCACGACAACCAAGGAATACTGCCCGCCGTCGAACGTCCACCAGACTCTTTCGATCCCGGAGCCAAGTTCCACGTCGCCTCTTCAACTCCGTACATTCGTTATTTCATCGCGCACGTGCTGCAATTTCAGCTCTACAAAGCGCTGTGTCGGTTCGCCGGTCACAACAACGGCACCGAACCATTGCACCGGTGCGACTTGTACAACAGCACCGTGGCCGGCAAGAAGTTGGCCCTGATGCTCAAGCTGGGCTCTTCCAGACCATGGCGAGAAGCGTTGCAACTGGTGACCGGCGAAGCGAACCTTTCCGTTGAACCGTTGAAAGAATATTTTCAACCTCTGATGGACTGGCTCCGCGAACAGAACAAAAACGAATGCTTCGGCTGGGGACATCGCTGGCCGGAGCCAGTGCAGAGCAAGCTGATGAAGCCTCGATGTGGTGCACATCAGCCGCCAGACAAAGTGGAACTCGAGCTGATGAAGTTGAAGAAGTTTGTGGAAAAGTTTCAAATGCTCACCAATTCACTGCAACTGGAAATTGATCGAGCACATTGGAAACACTGGACTGACGCTGCAAATGGAACTCTGCTCCAGCGGCTGTTGAACTGCACCACAAAGAAGGCATTGGTGTTGAGAGATCAGGCTCGTCAATTGGCCACTATGAACTATTCGCTGTTGTTCGAACCGACCGATTTGGAAATGGTCGACGTAATTTTGCATCCGGATACGCCTACCGACGACGACGACGATATTCAACTGATGAACGAGCTGCTTTTGAAAATGGCTTCAATTGGAGATGATGCTTTCATTCGGGGCCAGAGTTGTCACCATCGTTTGCCAAACTGTACCGACGACAGCGAAGAAGAAAGATTGTATTTGATTCCGGATTTGATGAATTTGGTATCAGGCTCTTCTGTGGGCGTGGAAACGCTGACTTATGTTTGGAAACAGTGGCGTGATACGGTCGGCAAGCAGATGTTCCCTTTGTACAAGGAGTACGTTTTGTTGAAGAGAAAAATGGAATTGGAAAAAAAGTTGACTGTCACCAAAACTGATCACAACCACCAATTGGAACAGCTTGAAAAACTGACCAGTGAACTGTTGCCGTTGTATGAACATTTGCACACGTACGTCAGAAGGAAATTGTTGGTCAATTATCGTGACAGTTTCAACGCCAGCTCGTCAATACCGGCCCATTTGCTCGGCAGTATGTTTGCTGAGGATTGGTCGAGTTTGTTGTTGAACGTCAATTTCAGCACTGTTCAATGGATTGGTCAGCTGGAGCATTCGTTGATGGTTAAAAATTTCACCGTCATCGGCATGTTCAAGCAGGCAGAAATGCTGTTTGGAAACGTTGGATTGGACAATTTGACTGATCAATTTTGGCAGAGGTCGATTTTTGAGCGGAACAGAAATCAGACGATTGAAAAACGACGAATACTTTGTCGACCGGCCGTCTGGCGATTGACGATGAACGATGACCAACAGCAGTACAGAATTGGCGTCTGCGCCGAAGTGGACGTAAAGCAGTTTCTAGCTTCGCACAGTACACTGGCCAGAGTGCACCATTTGATCATGCTCTCTGAACAGCCACTGTCCATTTGGACCGGCAGCAACGCCGACGTCGGAGATGTGGTCAGTTTGTTGGCCAGATTGTGGGCGGAAAATTTGAACTACCTCAAATCTACCGACATGATACCGACCAACTGGAACTACACCATCGAAGACGAACTCCAAGTTCTACTGTTCCAAGCGTTGAGAATTGTCGCATCACTGCCCTATTATTCAGCCGTCAGTCGGTGGCGCGCGCAGCTGGCCGACACCAACCCTGCCGTCTGGCAGCGTTCTTGGTGGGATGCCAGGTACAAATACCAGGGCATCTCTGTCCCGGTGGAACGACAACAGGCGGACTTTGATCCCGGCGCTAACGTGCACGTCTTTTTGGCCCAGTCGACGGTGGACAGTTTCCTGGCCGCTGTGGCGCATTTCCAAGTGTTCAAGTGGCTCTGCGATCGTCAAAATTACAAAGGTCCGTTGCATCGGTGCAATTTGCATCACGATGAACATGTTGGTCGAACGCTGCAAAGTGCACTCGTTTTTCCGGCCGGTAGAAATTTGTCGACTTTGTTGAACAGTTTGACGGGAAATTCTGCAGTGTCGACGTCTGCTTTGCTGGAATATTTTCAGCCGTTGTTCCAATGGCTGAAGGAGGAGAACGCTGGCGATTGTTTCGGTTGGGGATACCAGTGGCCTGTTGAAATAAACGACCGTCTACCACAGCCGCGTTGTGAGCGACTTTTGCCAGTGGATCCTGTTGACGTGGAAATTGCCAAAGTGAACGAATTTTTGAACTCATTCGAAAAGCATTCACAGTGGATCAATGGCCGTTTGGCTTGGGCACGGTGGATCTACAAAACTACTGAAGTCACTGATCAGAGTAGCAGAGTTGCACTTGAACAAGTTGAATTGGAAAGTGACACGTTTTACGAACAACAAGCCAATGCTAGTGCAAAGTTCAAATTGGATCTGATCAAAAATCCGTTCACAATTCGACAACTGTTCGCAATCAAAAATCGTGGCATGTACATGGCTGAAAATGGTTTGAGAATTTTGTTGAATTCAATGCGCAAACTTTACGACACCAACTATTTTTTTCCACTTGCATACTGTAGTAGTAGCAGTAGTAGTAGTAGTAGCAGTAGTGGTAGTGGTAGCAGCAATTTGATGAAATTGTCGAATTTGCAACCAACTTCTTCAACTGATGATCAATTGTTGGCCAGTTGCAACGATTACACTGAAATGTATACAATTTGGGAACGTTGGCACGAAAAGATTGGTGCAGAAATGAAGCCACTTTTCATACAATACGTTCAGCTGGCAAATTTGGCAAGCAACAGAGCAGGATATGTCGACATGGGCTATTGGTGGCAGTCGTGGTTTGAAAGGGACAATTTTGAACAACACTTGCAACAGCTTTGGTATCGAGTGTTGCCGTTGTACGAACGGATTCATGCTCACGTTCGACGATTGTTGATCGAACGTTTTCCGGACAAATTTTCAAATTCAAGCATACCAGCACATCTTTTCGATTCACATTTGCCGGACCAACTGAACTGCGCTCTTCATTTGAGCTATCATTATTCATTGCCGTATCCGGAGCATTCGTCATTGAATGCAACAACCGAGGAGATGATTTTTCGAAATTACACTGCCCACGATTTGTTCAAGTAAGTTTGAACTTGAAAAATGAACTTGATTTAATATTTTTGAAATTTTTTTTTAGAATTTCCGAATCATTTTACGAAAGTCTAGGCTTTCCTGCGATGAACGACGCATTTTGGAATATTTCCCTGCTTGAACAGACCACGTCAAACAGCTCGCCAAAAGATTGTCGCCCTTTGGCTCATGATTTTTCAGATCGCCTCCAATATGCTATTTACATGTGCACGGACGTTTCAGTTGACGGACTAGTGGAAGCGCACCGGCAAATGGCTCGCCTGCATCACTACATGACTTGCGCTGAACAGCCGTCGATTTTCAGGCACGATACTGGTATTGGATTTTTCCAAGCAATATCCGACGCTGTGGCATTGTCCATCGGCACACCGGCACACCTCAGTCGAATTGGTCTGCTGAACATCAGTGAAGATGATGTTTCAAAAAACATGGCTGACATGAACTATTTGTACAAGGCAATTTTGAACGACATTGTTCCATTGCCAACTGGCTATGTGATCGACTTGTACCGGTGGAACGTGTTCAATGGTACAATCAGCTTGGAAGAGTTGGACGAAGCCTGGTGGCGACTGCGTACCGCCTATCAAGGTATAATACCGCCGGCTGGTCATCGGTATTCTGGTTTGGATGCGGCGGCGCAGTGGCGTATTTCCAATCACGGACCAATGGTGGGCAGTTTTGTGGCGACGATTTTGAAATTTCAATTGTACAAAGCATTTTGCAACGCCGCTGCTCACAGGGGACCTTTGCACCGGTGCGATTTGTCGAACAGCAAAACTGTCGGCCGGCTATTGAAAGCGCTCATGAAGCCGGCCAATTCGTCACCGTGGTACGAAACACTGCAACAACTGTTCAACATCAGCCAACTGTCCGTCGAGCCACTGTTCGAATATTATCAGCCAATTGTCAGCTGGCTGCTGCAAGAGAAGGACAACGAATGTTTCGGTTGGGGTGAACAGTGGCCTTTGGCTGTCCAAGCAACGCTGCCAATTCCGAGGTGTGGCATGACCATGGACAACGATAGAACTGCCGTCGAACAGGAATTGATCCGAGCGAAAAGTTATTTGGCAAGCTACGAACAGACAGCTCAAAGTATATACGAAGATCAGGCCAGAAAACGGTGGCTCTTCTTGACCAACATGGTCGACCACAACCGAAAGTTGTACATTGAAGCGGAAGTTGTGAAACGATTGTTCGACGCTGAACAAGCCGCTCTGGTGGTGGCCAGTAATTTCAATTTTTCCTTGTTGGCCAGTGAGAAGGAGGTGGTCGAGCTGTTGGAACGGATCGCCAGGTCCGGCTTGCAAGTTGAAGAAACCCAAGCGAAGGCGTTGGCCAGTGTTTCGGCAGACCTGCGCACCTTGCACAGCACGGCATTCATCTGCGCCACCGGCATTGCCAACTGCGGCCAACAACCCGGCGATCGGCTCTTCTTGGAACCCGAGCTCGTGGAATTGATGGCCAAATCGGCGGATCCGTCGGTTCTGCAATACCTCTGGCAACGTTGGCACGAAACCGTCGGCTCGACAGTTGGTCCGTCGCTGCGTCGGCACACGGCCATCAGCAACGCCATAGCTAGGCGAAATCATTTCCAAGACCTGGGCGCCGTTTGGCGCTCATTGTATCGAGATGCGAATTTGCAAAGGACAGTGGAATCGTTGTGGAACCAAATTCTGCCACTGTACGAGCAGATGCACACGTACGTACGTCGCGTGCTGTACACGCGCTATCCGGGCTCGTTCAACACGTCCGCAGTGCCGGTGCATCTGTTCGGCGACATGTTCGCCTCGAACTGGTTGCCATTGTATGCAAATTCGATGCCGTATCCCAAGATCAGCACTGCCAGTGTGTGGTCTGACGAGCGACTGTCCAACAACTGCACTGTTGAATATTTGTTGAAGTAAAAGAAAAAATTTTAAATTCAAAATACAATGTTTCTTCTCTCTCTCTCTCTCTCTCTCTCTCTCTCTCGCTTTCACTTTCGATGATTTCATTTCAGAATTGCGGAAAAGTTTTTCCTAAAAATTGGTCTACTACCAATGACAGCACAATTTTGGAACAATTCAATTGTGCGTGACAAACGTGACGGTCACCACAACACTATGGAATGCCAGGCGGAAAGTGTGGACTTTTTCAACAGAATCGACTACGCGTTCAAGAGCTGTTGTGGTACATATTTGGCCAGAGATTTTCTGACCACTTTTCAACATGTTGGCCAAGTGGAATGTGCAATGATTTGCGCCGACCAACGTCTGAAATTCAGGGAAGACGACAAGTCAGGCTTGCGTGAAGCGATAATCAACATGGTCGTTCTGACGGCCACAGCCCCGCTCCAGCTGCGCGAGATGGGTCTGATACGAGAGGCGCCGTTTGAACGTGGATCGTCGCTCGAAGCGAAAGAGGGTTTGAACTTTTTGTACTTCACCGCCCTGCAGAAGCTCGCCTCGTTGCCGTTCGCCTACGCTGCGGACTTGTACCGTTGGCGGTTGTTCAGCGGCTCAATTCCAGCCGGCGACCTCAACAACCAATGGTGGCTGATGAAATACCAGTACCAGGGTTTGCTGGTGACCGGCGGATTGGCTGCAAATCTGAGCTCGTTCCACGCCGCCTCTGAGCACCACATCGCCAACAACGAACCCTTGCTCAGGATGTTCATTGCCAACGTGCTGCAATTTCAGTTGCAAAAGTCGTTTTGTCTCGAAGCTGGTCACCGAGGTCCGCTTTATCAGTGCAATCCGACGGCCGACGGCAAATCCGCCGGCCAACGGTTGAAGCGCCTGCTGCGCACCGCTTGTTCGACGGCATCATTTGCCGACGCTCTGCGGACCATTGCCACCAACATCAGCACTCTGTCCGCGGAGCCACTGCTCGAATACTTTCGACCACTGCAACGCTGGTTGGAACATCAAAACTCACTCGCGATGGACTGTTACGGCTGGAACCACAACTGGACCGTCAACGTCACCGGTCTCAAGTATCCGCGGTGCGGCTTTCACTACTACTACTACTACAGCTCAGCTGCTGCTGCTGCTGCTTCAGGTAGGCGGCTGTCGTGAATGGGAGGCAAGGTGGCAGCAACATTCATTTTTACCCCTTTGTTTTTGTACCCAATAGTTGGTTTTTTTTACTTTTTTTGCCCATGTGTGTGTGTGTGTGTGTGTGCTTGCAACAACCCACCCACAGTGCATTCATTTTTTGGTGCTACTGCTGCAATATTTAGCCAAAGCAAACCACAACAACAACAACAACCCTTGCTCTAGCTTGTTTGTTCATTTGGTGATGGTTGTTGTTAATATATATATATATATATATATATATATATATATATATATATATATATATGTGTGTGTATTAATTGCTGAATTATTTTCACAGATATTTCCAATGTAAAAGTTTTCATAGTTCTACTTTGGCTGACGATGATTGGCTTTGCTTTTCCTTGAAGCAAACACAAGAATACCGCAACCACAACAACTAACACTCTGTGGCAGATGAAGAAAATGCGAATGGAACTATCAACTACGATGACTTGATTGACTGATGATCACTGACACATACACACTGTGTTTTGATCAGATTACCATTTCAAACAGTTTTCTTCAATGTAATATTAATAATAATAATAAATATATATTTATATACTTTTTACAACAAGATAAAAACATCCATGTCCTGACATTCCTAAACGTCCCAGCAGCTTTGCTAATAAATTATCACGTTAAACAAAACGACAATCATTACCTAAGACCAACAGTCAGATTAGCACGTAGCAGAGTTCAACTGTATTACGTTGCAATTACTATCACAAAATGTACAAAAATTGTAAACCTCTCGACGAATAGTTTGTAAAAAATTGGATGTTCATGCAGTGGAGGGTAACAACACACGCAGAGAGAGAGAGAGAGAGAGCACTCAACAAAGTTGATTACTTGTTTCTTGGACTTTTTGATGTACTTTGTCAATTCTACATCCACATCTCCATTCAAAAACACTAGCCATATCAAGGGAAAAAACTATGCTGATTCCTTGTGATACCCAGTGACTGTGCTACTAACATTACGGGATTAGTACCTACACATCAGTAGCGCTATATTTATAAATAAACTTTATACGGTTCATCGGGTTATTTTCCATTGCGGAGCAATACAGTTTTTTCATGCACCGCGTCCACTACCCCGCGGCACAGAGGTATTTCCTATATCGCAAAAATTTTGCATAAAGTACGACTGTGCACCGGGTTAATTTCTGTTGCGGAGCAATTCAGTTTCATCATGCACCGCGACTATTACTCCGTCGCGGTCGGTTATTTTCTTGTTCATGCAGTAGTTCAGTTTTATCATGCACCGTTATAGCGGTTACTGCGGTCCACGTTAGCTATTGATTTCATTGTACTGTGGCTGTCTCATGCAACATTCAGCAAGCAATCGTCCAGCATTGTACATTGTCTTTTTCGGACGGGATATTTGCACGTTCTGTGCTGTCAGATAGCCTGCTATTGTTGTTTCCCTTGTTTCACCAAATAACGTTGCACTAATAGTTGCAGAATGATTTACAGCATTGTGGCCACTTTACACAGTTCATCAGTCTTATTAAATGATGAACATGCCAGTATACAGAAGAAGCTGATCTATTTTGACTGCTTATTTTATTTTCATTTCTTGGAAATGCCTTTTCACAAATCTCAACTCGTCAAAGAGAAGGCAAGCCTGAACAAAGTGAAGACAAATTTTTGGTAAGTTGGAATTTTTAGTTATTTTACAATTTATTAAAAAGCAATGATAAAAATGGATATTCAGATTGTAAATTAGCAGACATCAATAAATAATCCTTTTCTATATAGGTTTTAGATTTTACTTCACAGTTATTGAACGTATTGTCAGTAATTGCCTTAAAAAAATTCAAAATAATTAATTACCACAGACCATTATGAATATGATAAGTGTAAAATGTTTTATATGCAACAACAAAAGCTCCATACTAATTATAACTTCTCAAATCGCACTGTTTGAAATAGAAATGGACATAAAAGTCATTAAATAAAGGTAATTAAATGTTGAGGTTTAGTGCAGTCAGCCTATGACGAAGAACACTACGTGATGGCTGTTTTCAAATTATGCAAATCAACATTTAGTCTAACGTTTGTTTGCTTTGCTGACGTGTCATTAGTAGTAGTTGATAATGTTCACTAACTGAATTTGATTTCATGCAGTTGTAGAGTAACGGTGTGCGCTGATTGAAGATTAGCTTTCCATCTATCAAGCTGTTGTCTATTCATTTCATAATCTTTTTTATGATTTACCACTGTTTAAATCACCACATGAAGAACAGAGGTTGCAACAAAAGAATAAAAAGTTACTTTGGTGAGTTGCATGTTTTTCAGTTACTTTGTAATTGATTGAAAATATAATTAATCATAGATATTGATTCTGTAGTTTACCAACATAACGATATTTTGTAGATTTTACAATTTTCAAGAGTTTCTTTCTTAAATTAGGGAGCGATTTTTAAATAATCACTTCAATATACGATATATATAAATTGTACGAAATAACATGTTGTTAAACTGTAGCAATTTATTTGTTTGCTAAATGTACTGTATAGCAGTTACTTTTTTACCAGAAAATGCATGCAAATTTTTATTCGAGTATTGAGTGTTTGCTTACCTGGCGTTAGTTTAGATGGCTATTGGTGTACGGTGTGCGGTGCGAGTGCCAAGGCTGCGATGAAGTTCATAGAATGACATTGAAAATGGATTTGCTTTTTGTTTATTATTTTTTATTTCTTCAAATTAATTCATCTCCATTTGGAGAACGGTGAATACAAGATAAAAATGAAACATCAAAAGGCATGTATTTTAGTAATTTGTGATTGATAAAATGTATAAGCTCAATATATGCTTTCAATCGGTAATCTTTATCATAGAACAAAGTAATGAAATCTTCTTAATTTTCGAAATTTAACCTTTAACATAACGAATAGCTTGTAAATAACTAATTTAAATTGCTTTTAGGTTGCGAAAATTTTGTTTACGGAACGTAATGGAAACTAGCCATTGAAGTTATTTTGCACAATTTCCATGCAAATTTTCAACCGTGTCCATGGCGTTGTTTTACTTTGCAACTATTCCTCACCGCTACCGTGAACGTTCAATATGTCTGTAAAAATTCGTTTAAATTACTTCTATCTATCAATTTAATGGTATC
This sequence comes from Trichinella pseudospiralis, assembly GCA_001447645.1. Lineage (NCBI taxonomy): Eukaryota > Metazoa > Nematoda > Enoplea > Trichinellida > Trichinellidae > Trichinella > Trichinella pseudospiralis. Next base: position 55,832 of record JYDV01000018.1, read on the forward strand.
AAGTAATCGAGAAGAACCTAATAATGATTATTGTAAAGTTTTAACTCATATAATATTTTTAATGTGATTTTTGATTAAGAGTTGTGAAAAATTTCGTTCATTCAACGCACTGAAAAGCAGCTACAGTAGCAGTTGTTTACGAGAAAATGCATGCAAATTTTACTTCCACTGCTCTGCGTACGCTTGCGCGGCTTCAGTTTCAGTGTTTGTTGGCTTACGGTGTGCAGTGCGTGTGGAATGGCGTTTCTCCTTGGTTGAAGTACAAAGAACAACAACGTAAACGGCTTTGCTTTTTGTTTATTGTTTTTTCAATTAATTTGTCTTCATTTAGAGAAACGTTCATTTCGCTTGTAATTGATTGAAAGCATAGTTCAGAATATACACTGAATCTCTTATTCCTATCAGAGAAAAGTAATACAATTTTCTGTACTTTTCAAATTTGACTTCTAACATAACGAACAATAAATGAGATAGATATATGTAAGATGTTTTAATAGTTTGCATTAAACGGCATTTCAACATCAATTTTGTAATATTATTATTATTCATCTAAGGCAGAAATATTTCCAAAATGGAAAGCTAAATTCCGTGTGCCGTCTTATGCAGGTAGGTGAATAACAATACTTGAGGGTTGTTTTTCAATAATATGCAAATGAATTTTTCTCTGCACGCTAGCGTAATCAGTAGCAGATTGCTTTGTTTGCTTTGCTGACGGGGCTATGCAATAGTAGCAGTAGCTTACGGTCAATCAGTGAGCTGTATTTCTAGAAGTTGATGTGCGGCAGCAGGAGCAGCTAAAAGCAATCAGTGGAAAAGCATCGATGAAAGAGATATGTATTTTATTTTGTTTTATTTCAATTATTTGTAAATTATTCATTATGATTCTTGAATTGCACAAGAAGAATGAGATGGTCTTCAACGATGCGAAGACGGCTATTCAGGGAAGTTGCATTCTTTGTCGATTGATTGTCGTAATTTGAAATGATGAATGAAAAATAGATTCTGTTTTGTGAACTTTGCGTGGAATTGAGAAGAAATAATATGTTAATTTTGAAAATTTAATTTTAAAGTTATTTATACTATTCATAACTTCTACTGTATGTTCACATTTGATTTAATGTTCAGCAATTTTAAAGATACGAAGTAGAATTAAGATTGGCGGAACGGGACGAGGCAAAAAGGAAAACAAAGGTATCTGTGGTTTGGACTGGGATGGGATACTTTGAATGGTGAAGATTTCTCGTAGTTTAATTAAGCTAACATCAAATTTGTATGGTTGAGGTTTGAAAGAATGCAGTGTTTGGGCTTTGACGCAGCAGAATCGTTGTATGCAATATTTTGAAATTTTCATTTGTCAACTTTCATTTATTTTCATTTAACCCTCAGCTGAATTTCAAGACATGCATCTTTATATTGTTTTTACTACTTTAATTATTTTTATTCTGCCATTTCGAAAAACGATTCTTTCTTTTGTGTAAGTGTTTTTCTTATATGTTCGTTTATATTTTGATTTTCTTTCCACATCTTTTTATTTATTATTTTTCGGTTCTTTTTTATTTTGACATTAATTTGAAATAAATCCACTCATAATACATTGCATACAAATTTGTAAACACTTAACAAACCGTAATATGTAATGCATGGAGAAGATATGCAACATGATGAGGCTACCATCAATGGTCAAGACGCTTGTGAATATTGATCAGTTGAAGTGAGTGAACATTGGAATGGTTTTCATTTTCAATTACTTCTGTTGCTTTTATGTTTTTTGTTCTATGTTTATATCTTTCATATTTGTTGTGGATGTTGTTTTTCATAGCTTTTCCATTGTATTTTAGAACCAATTACTATTTTAAAACCAACTAACTATTCTACCATCTTGTACCTAATTATTCCAGTTTACAAAAGAAGATGTTTTATTTTCTTTGCATTCTCTTTTGATTTTTGCAATCTCTTTTCTGTTTTATTTCAAACTTTTGCACATTTTTTTGTTTTGCATTTATAATTGTTTGTATTACTTTTCTGCAATTTCTTATGTCGTCGACTCAAAGATTCTTCATTGCAAAGACGCAATTAATAAATTTAGTTACCACTCTTACAGACGCAACAAAAGCCCAATGCTGCATTACCTCTTATCGCTGACGGCCATGTAGGGTTAGTTAGTGGGATAATATCACGTTTGCCATTAATAATAGTCAGCTAGTTATCTTAAATAGATTTTAGTAAGAAAACCAACTTTAACGTTTAAAAATTGCATTTGTCTAGCACAGGTAAGCGGTTTGAAACGTCTAGGAAAGTAAGAAAAAATGTTGTTTCAGCTTTTTAAATGTAAACCAAGAACAATGCCACAAAAACAATTCTAATGAAAAAATTTTTGTAAGAAGTCAAATGTGCAATGTAATAAAAATGAAGGAACTAAAGTCTGTCATAAATGAGTTCTGCGAAATGGAAGCATGCCCAGAGTGGGACTTGAAATATTTAAAGCAGGTGGAGGATGGAGAGACCAAAAATGGGCCCCACCCAGGAGCGTGAAGCTCCCTTCCCTTAGACAAATAAGAGTGCGGACTTTTTCTTGCTCTTTGGGCATGCTGGAAGCAGCACGCTCCCTGACCCTAAATTAGGGAAATCCTAGGCTTCCCGCGCTGAAGAGGTGGGTGAGACTTAGTTGTTTTGCCTACCTTGCAAGCGTGGGAAATTACAGTTATTTCCCAGCTTCCAGGTGGAGGGGGGGGAGAGTTTGCCCAAAAGAGGAGAAGCTTTTCGCATTTCCTTTGTTTTTAAAAAAAGGGGTATTTCGCGCTAAGTCCTGAAGTTTAGGGAAGGTACGGTTTGCCGTATTGCACTGAAAATCAATATTACTGTAGATTATAATGAACCTCTTTGAATTATCATGCTTTTTACGTTATTACTTCTAATGTTTATAGTTTTCAACCGCTTGCGCGTTTCTTATTTATACTTATTTTTTAATAAAATTACAGATGTTCTGATGGTTTAACGGTTTAACGGTCTCAATTACGGTTTATTTTGACTTGCACTGAATTTTGGGCATTTTAATTAATTTTATAGTTTCTATAAAAATTTATGAAGAAACTTTAAATTAATTTTAATTTTTCAAGACGTCATTAATCTATTTTGCATTCCATTAATAAATGTAATTTTGCAATTCCACGCCAATGCACTCTCCTTGCTCACACTACGTCAACAACCGTTGAACCTGAAGCCACGTAAGCGCATGTATAGCAGTGGAACAAAAATTTGCATACATTTTAATGTAAACAGGTCTTACTGTGCATGCCTTTCATTACGTTAAGCAAACAAAAATTTTTCACGAATGTTAACCTAAAATTGCACTAAAAGCAATATACGTGATACAACTTTGCAATAATAACAATTACGTTATTCCTCATCAGTAGATATTATTGAATTCCTGAAAACTAAGCATATAAAAAGAATTTTTTTATGTATCAGAAGCCCACGCTTGTAGTGAGCTGTAGTTATTAAGCAAACAAACGGTAAGGGAATTCATGGAAATTTGCATGTTAACGAGACACGCCTAGTACTGAAGAAATAATTTGATTTAACTTCCACTTTTAAACTAAATTAATAACTTTATTTCATTCACTTTATTTGTGCTATCCAATGGTATCTAGATGTGCGAAGCAATACTGTAGTTAACATTGTAAAGTTTCATTTCATATATTTTTGTTTTTGAGCTTTTGCTTCAACGCTCGCGGAGACTATGTTAGCTGAGCATAATAAGAAGCGGTTGTTCTACTTGTTTAGCAGTAGTTTCATGCAAATTTTTATTTGCGGCAAGAAAATCAATTATTAATCATAAAGTATAACTCATCAATGTGTATGTTGCGCACACTTTGATTTTACATCAATTTATGAATAGAATTTTGTTCTGAGGTTGATTTGAAATATTTTTATGCTCATGGTCTCCTACTACGTAGGAATAAAAGACATTTTCAATGGAAGCCTGTAATAATTTTTATTTATAATGGCCAATGACGTTATGCAAGTCTTCATAAAACGTCTCTCCAAAGTATGGGAAGTTGATTATTTTTGTAAGTTACAGTTTTTTATTGAATGACATCATAATATTGCTGAAAATAACAATTGATTATATAATTATTATACATTATTAAGTTAAGCTTTACTAAGAGTAAATAAATCTATTTTGTGTGCAATTTTATGTTAACGTTTAATAGCAGTTCATTAAAGTATTTAAATTTTAAAAAATGAAATAAATATATTTGTACAAAATATATTGAATATGAAATGAAATGAATGTTGAAAATGACAAGTGTGATGCACAATTTTCAGTAATTTAAACTGCATATGCAATACATTAAAGTACCAATTCATTATACGGATGCTTTCAGTAATTATTATGTTATGTCATTTTTGTATTTTTTGCAATCATTTCCATTTTGTTCAAAGTGCTCCCTCAAAACCTGATTGAGTAGTTAATTCAACAATGAATTTCTTGAAAGTAATAAATTAATTTTGCTGAATACAGTATTCATTCCAAAGTATTATTATCGTAGACAACGATCATACACTTATAGTTGATTGTTTCATAATTTATCTAAGATTAACGTTGCTGTTCAGCTTGTTTTATGTAAAACAGATTTTTTACTTCTTTCAGCTACGTCATAATATTACATGAGATAGAACATGATTTTCATTTGTAACGCTTTGAGGAGTATGTTGCTGTTTAACAATTATTATAATCTTTGGTGCTAGCTCATTACATTGTCTTATGTTTTCAAAGAATATGGGCCTTTCTAGGTCAGCAGATGAACTTTATGCTAATGTGATGATCAACATTGCCAATGGCATTGTGGAGCGAGGCAATTTATGCGAATGAAACCCGGAACTGATATCCTATATATAAATCTTGGTTTAATGAGAGAACTCTATTATTATACAAATATTTGTTGGCGAAGACCGCTCTGATCACTGCATTGCGCTAAACGACGAATATCAGTTGGAAAAATAACGGCTCTGCGTTTGCTTTATATCTCATCAATGACAGGCTTGCTGACAGGTATTATTTTTTACATATTTGCTGTTTTTTGTAACATGAGGTAACATACTCGGTCAGTTGTTTAATGAAATGTCTGCCACCAGAAAGCTGCAATCGCATGCGTAGCTGCTCGACATTTTTGAGTTGGTGCACAGGATTGTTTGAGGTGGACATAGGAAAGCTGCTGTTAGTTAGAGAACGCACTTTTAGCTACCACTCTTGAAACTGTCAGAATAGTACTTCATCCTTGAAATTGACTCTTATTAGATCGTATGATGCCATTATATTGCCAGTAACACTTCATTGATGTAGATGCACCTGTTTTATATTTTTGAAAAAAAATAACTGCATCTCCATTAACGCTGCCAATATTATTTATAAATGAGATACTTGTGTGAAGGTAACCGATTTACTTTCTAACAAAATTAACATCCGCCAACCTGCAATTTCTCCCTTCCTTCCCGCCTTACTATCCCGCCCTAGCCCTACCCGTTAGATGATTGTCATCTCCAATGTTGTCAGTATTGATAAATGAGACATAGCGCCTGATTGTTATGCGTGAAAGTTGAATGAAGGAAAGTGATTCACTTCTGACAACTTTCTCCTCCTTCCTTCTTTCTTTGCTGCCCCGGTCTGTTTTCCCATCTAATGATCCCCATAATCGAGCTCTTAATGATTCTAAAATGAGCAGAGATGGCGATCAACTGAAAATTCTGCCAGCCCCTATTTTGATCTGTATGAAAAGCTTTCAACTATTGTGACCTGATATAAATCTGATGATTTTTCCGAATTGCTGTTGACTTGCTGTATTTTCTTATTTATGAGGGCGATATTACCAAATCGTGGCTGCTCCTGATGCTTGTGTTTCATACTTTTCATAAAATGCAAATGAGAATGCACACCGAGAGAAATTTCTTGAAGTCATTGAATACATCTGAGTAGTTGTATCTGCCATTGTATGAAGCTGTGGTAACGCAGTGCTCGTCGAAATTTACAGTCTTGTTAGAATGCGCAAACGAACACAATTGGCAAATTGAGATGAGCCGGCTAGCAGCATAGCCAGTAACGTAACCGCTTGCTCCTAGGATGCTTTCTCTGCGCTACTCGTTGTTAGCGTCTGCGCTGAGATGAATTGCGCATTGCATAGTTTTATGGCAGTTATTGTCATAAAATTTCTGATTTCAAACTTCCAAAGCTCTATATACTCGCGCACCACCCCATCCAACCACCCTGAGAGAGTATTATCCCAGCTCCTCATACCTGCTTTGAGAGAGTGTTCTTTTAATTTTGTATTTGAAATCTGAAAAGCGTGAATCAAGTCTGCAAATTGGTTTCATTTTCGAAACTATTTTGGTAGAAACCATTTTTTTACTACTTATCTAAGTTTGATTAGAAGAAAAACACCAATGATAAACAAGTTATTGCATCGCTTTTTAATTACAAGCAGCTAAATTCAATCAACGCATTAATGGCATTTCTGGTTAGTTTTAGTAATTGGCATGCTTCAGGTTAGTATAGTTTCACTTCATCTAATTTTAGTAAAATTAATCTGCATAATAATGCTATTCGTATAGTAATATGCACTGTGTAAATAAAAACGTAATAAATTTTATCGTCTTGTGTATTAACGTTGTTCATAATGTCCTTGCCACTGCGCTGTTACTGATGGACAATTAGGTTATTCTTTTGGAGGCAAAGTACGTAGTTATTTGCATAATTTACTTAGGCATTTAATCAGAGTCTCCATTTAATTTTAGCTGTTCAGTTCATTGCTATTCTATCTGTTAAGCTCGTACGTGGTCAGTTATAATTCCGCTCTTCAACATTACCCATAAATTACCGGTAAGTTAGATTCGATATTGAGGTGGTAGTATGCTATGCATGTTAATTGTATTACATTACTAATGTGGTTAATGGAAACTGACGGGTCTCTCGTTTTGTTCGTATTATTATTGCTAACTTTCAGATACATCAGATTCTGAAGAAGAATAAGTACGTATTTTTGTGTTTTTTATTTCGAGATGACCTCAGTAATATAATGTACTTTTAGAGTTTACGGTTTATTGTATTCATATAAATCAATATGAAACAATAAGCATCTTGAAAAATGAATGAATATGGTAACCATGAATCATAATGATTTTGCACTGCTTTTTATTTTGTTAATTTCTGTTAAATTTAGATTGTACCTTAGCCACGTCATTAGCACCACATTATATTTTATAGATTTTTTAGATTTTATAGAAACTGCCTCTTTAACATTAAAACATATAGGTAATATCATAGATTGGTTGCACTTGATTTCAATAACTTTAAAATTATAAAATTACATTGAAAATAAGGCTTTTCAGATGCACAAGTATATTTCTACAATACGAAATCTAGAAATAGTGAAGATAAAAGTTGTTTCCATTTATGCAACACTATGTTCATTACCTTTCAAAAGATTGCAACTTTCATCATTCATCTCATTGCTCAGTTTTGTTTATTTGTACACAACAAGTAAGTAATCCAGCTATATTNAGACCGCTCTGATCACTGCATTGCGCTAAACGACGAATATCAGTTGGAAAAATAATGGTTCTGCGTTTGCTTTATATCTCATCCATGACAGGCTTGCTGACAGGTATTATTATTTACATATTTGCTGTTTTTTGTAACATGAGGTAACATACTTGGTCAGTTGTTTAATGAAATGTCTGCCACCAGAAAGCTGCAATCGCATGCGTAGCTGCTCGACATTTTTGAGTTGGTGCACAGGATTGTTTGAGGTGGACATAGGAAAGCTGCTGTTAGTTAGAGAACGCACTTTTAGCTACCACTCTTGAAACTGTCAGAATAGTACTTCATCCTTGAAATTGACTCTTATTAGATCGTATGATGCCATTATATTGCCAGTAACACTTCATTGATGTAGATGCACCTGTTTTATATTTTTGAAAAAAAATAACTGCATCTCCATTAACGCTGGCAATATTATTTATAAATGAGATACTTGTGTGAAGGTAACCGATTCACTTTCTAACAAAATTAACATCCGCCAACCTGCAGTTTCTCCCTTCCTTCCCGCCTTACTATCCCGCCCTAGCCCTACCCGTTAGATGATTGTCATCTCCAATGTTGTCAGTATTGATAAATGAGACATAGCGCCTGATTGTTATGCGTGAAAGTTGAATGAAGGAAAGTGATTCACTTCTGACAACTTTCTCCTCCTTCCTTCTTTCTTTGCTGCCCCGGTCTGTTTTCCCATCTAATGATCCCCATAATCGAGCTCTTAATGATTCTAAAATGAGCAGAGATCGCGATCAACTGAAAATTCTGCCAGCTCCTATTTTGATCTGTATGAAAAGCTTTCAACTATTGTGACCTGATATAAATTTGATGATTTTTCCGAATTGCTGTTGACTTGCTGTATTTTCTTATTTATGAGGGCGATATTACCAAATCGTGGTTGCTCCTGATGCTTGTGTTTCATACTTTTCATAAAATGCAAATGAGAATGCACACCGAGAGAAATTTCTTGAAGTCATTGAATACATCTGAGTAGTTGTATCTGCCATTGTATGAAGCTGTGGTAACGCAGTGCTCGTCGAAATTTACAGTCTTGTTAGAATGCGCAAACGAACACAATTGGCAAATTGAGATGAGCCGGCTAGCAGCATAGCCAGTAACGTAACCGTTTGCTCCTAGGATGCTTTCTCTGCGCTACTCGTTGTTAGCGTCTGCGCTGAGATGAATTGCGCATTGCATAGTTTTATGGCAGTTATCATCATAAAATTTCTGATTTCAAACTTCCAAAGCTCTATATACTCGCGCACCACCCCATCCAACCACCCTGAGAGAGTATTATCCCAGCTCCTCATACCTGCCCTGAGAGAGTGTTCTTTTAATTTTGTATTTGAAATCTGAAAAGCGTGAATCAAGTCTGAAAATGGGTTTCATTTTCGAAACTATTTTGGTAGAAACCATTTTTTCACTACTTATCTAAGTTTGATTAAAAGAAAAATACCAATGATAAACAAGTTATTGCATCGCTTTTTAATTACAAGCAGCTAAATTCAATCAACGCATTAATGGCATTTCTGGTTAGTTTTAGTAATTGGCATGCTTCAGGTTAGTATAGTTTCACTTCATCTAATTTTAGTAAAATTAATCTGCATAATAATGCTATTCGTATAGTAATATGCACTGTGTAAATAAAAACGTAATAAATTTTATCGTCTTGTGTATTAACGTTGTTCATAATGTCCTTGCCACTGCGCTGTTACTGATGGACAATTAGGTTATTCTTTTGGAGGCAAAGTACGTAGTTATTTGCATAATTTACTTAGGCATTTAATCAGAGTCTCCATTTAATTTTAGCTGTTCAGTTCATTGATATTCTATCTGTTAAGCACGTACGTGGTCAGTTATAATTCCGCTCTTCAACATTACCCATAAATTACCGGTAAGTTAGATTCGATATTGAGGTGGTAGTATGCTATGCATGTTAATTGTATTACATTACTAATGTGGTTAATGGAAACTGACGGGTCTCTCGTTTTGTTCGTATTATTATTGCTAACTTTCAGATACATCAGATTCTAAAGAAGAATAAGTACGTATTTTTGTGTTTTTTATTTCGAGATGACCTCAGTAATATAATGTACTTTTAGAGTTTACGGTTTATTGTATTCATATAAATCAATATGAAACAATAAGCATCTTAACAATTATGGTAACTATGCATTATAATAATTTTGCACTGCTTTTTATTTTGCTAATTTTTGTGAAATTTAAATTGTATTTTAGCCACGTCATCAGCACCACATTACTTTTATTGTAACTGCCTCTTTAACATTAAAACATATAAGTAATATCACAGAATAGTTGCACTTGATTTCAATAAGTTTAAATTTTTTAAATTACATTGCAAATATGGTTTTTTAGATGTACAAGCATATTTCTNGAAACAGCCATATTATAAAAAGTAATTGAAGACGAATAGCAGTGCACAAACCTTATAAACTAATTATACAAATATGCACTATACTTACTTACTCGTCAGTCGTTATTCGATGCATATCATTCAGGATGCGGCCCTCATCTTCACAGATACGCACTAAAACACTTTATGAGATAAGCAAAACCGCACGGTGACCGCTGTCAAAATCAAACATCAAAATGAAGATGTTACTAATGTTATACTTACTGTGAAAATGCCAAGTTGAACTAGCACGGTGGCTTGGTGAGAATCGACACCATACCTGCTTGATTGTGTTTACGTAACCAACTATCAAGAATAATTTCAATACTTACTGATATTTGTGAAGCCATAATTTCAAATGCCTTCATGCCAACCTCAGTTACCACAATAATAAAATGCCACCATGTTCGCTCGTTGATAATACATCATAATAATTGAACGGATTGTACTGTAATCGTAAACTATAACAAATTATATCTTACACTTTGTGATAAGCGAAGTCACAATAGGCCAGGGAGTGACATCGACTGGGACTTTATTAGATGACGTAATCTACAGCTATAATAAACAAAATTACTAATTTTCGTCGAATTACTTTGGGAACGCATTGAAGACAACACCAACAAGCACGTTGGCACAATCAATCCGACCAAACCGCTGTCTTCCATTCTATTGAGGTGTTCTGCTACAATTACAATCATTGCTAAAATTTTTCTTACTCTCATGATACGCAAAACGATACCGGGACCACTAGGGAACCCTAATACGCAACATCCAGCTTTGAGCGCCATATGCGATTGGCATGCTGTTCAAAATAAATCTGTAATGATGATAGATGGAAAATGTTATTCAAACATCATAAAAAGAATAGCTATATTCACCAAATAAATATATAAAGCACTCATACCATGATTCCTTTTCAGCGAAATAATTCCATATCAGTTTAACAATCTAGAATTTGTGTATTAAAATGCAGTACATAAACAATTTGTTAACAATAAAATAAAATTTCAAAATAAATGTTTACAAAAATTGTTGCATGCACTGAATAAATATAAACCATACATACCATCATTCGTTTTCAACAACACAACACACCACTTTTCTTTCACATTCTAAAAATTGTATATTAATATAATAAAACAATAGAATAGGTAAACTTTCAAAATAAAATAATGATGAAAACATTTACTTACCGAACCCATCACAAATACTTGTAAATATTTTCAAATCTTCAATTCCCTAAACAAAATTTTTGAATAAAACAAAGTAACATGATAATTCAAAATGGCATGAATTTCAAAAATTATTATCCTAGTGCACTGTTATTCGTCTTCAATTACTTTTTATAATATGGCTGTTTCATATAAGAGTCATTAAAATGCTTTTGTCACTTCAAATAAAGTGAACATAAAGGTAAAAATACAGCAGTAATATTGCTGGATTACTTACTTGTTGTGCACAAATAAACAAAACTGAGCAATGAGATGAATGATGAAAGTTGCAATCTTTTGAAAGGTAATGAACATAGTGTTACATAAATGGAAACAACTTTTATCTTCACTATTTCTAGATTTCGTATTGCAGAAATATGCTTGTGCATCTGAAAAGCCTTATTTTCAATGTAATTTTATAATTTTAAACTTATTGAAATCAAGTGCAACTATTCTGTGATATTACTTATATGTTTTAATGTTAAAGAGACAGTTACAATAAAAGTAATGTGGTGCTGATGACGTGGCTAAAATACAATTTAAATTTCACAGAAATTAACAAAATGAAAAGCAGTGCAAAATTATTATAATGCATAGTTACCATAATTGTTAAGATGCTTATTGTTTCATATTGATTTATATGAATACAATAAACCGTAAACTCTAAAAGTACATTATATTACTGATGTCATCTCGAAATAAAAAACACAAAAATACGTACTTATTCTTCTTCAGAATCTGATGTATCTGAAAGTTAGCAATAATAATACGAACAAAACGAGAGACCCGTCAGTTTCCATTAACCACATTAGTAATGTAATACAATTAACATGCATAGCATACTACCACCTCAATATCGAATCTAACTTACCGGTAATTTATGGGTAATGTTGAAGAGCGGAATTATAACTGACCACGTACGAGCTTAACAGATAGAATAGCAATGAACTGAACAGCTAAAATTAAATGGAGACTCTGATTAAATGCCTAAGTAAATTATGCAAATAACTACGTACTTTGCCTCCAAAAGAATAACCTAATTGTCCATCAGTAACAGCGCAGTGGCAAGGACATTATGAACAACGTTAATACACAAGACGATAAAATTTATTACGTTTTTATTTACACAGTGCATATTACTATACGAATAGCATTATTATGCAGATTAATTTTACTAAAATTAGATGAAGTGAAACTATACTAACCTGAAGCATGCCAATTACTAAAACTAACCAGAAATGCCATTAATGCGTTGATTGAATTTAGCTGCTTGTAATTAAAAAGCGATGCAATAACTTGTTTATCATTGGTNGTTTTATATTAATATACAATTTTTAGAATGTGAAAGAAAAGTGGTGTGTTGTGTTGTTGAAAACGAATGATGGTATGTATGGTTTATATTTATTCAGTGCATGCAACAATTTTTGTAAACATTTATTTTGAAATTTTATTTTATTGTTAACAAATTGTTTATGTACTGCATTTTAATACACAAATTCTAGATTGTTAAACTGATATGGAATTATTTCGCTGAAAAGGAATCATGGTATGAGTGCTTTATATATTTATTTGGTGAATATAGCTATTCTTTTTATGATGTTTGAATAACATTTTCCATCTATCATCATTACAGATTTATTTTGAACAGCATGCCAATCGCATATGGCGCTCAAAGCTGGATGTTGCGTATTAGGGTTCCCTAGTGGTCCCGGTATCGTTTTGCGCATCATGAGAGTAAGAAAAATTTTAGCAATGATTGTAATTGTAGCAGATTATCTCAAGAGAGTGGAAGACAGCGCTTTGGTCAGATTGATGTTGTCAACGTGCTTGTGGGTGTTGTCTTCAATGCGTTCCCAAAGTAATTTGACGATAATTAGTCATTTTGTTTATTACAGCTGTGGATTATGTCATCTAATAAAGTCCCAGTCGATGTCACTCCCTGGCCTATTGTGACTTCGCTTATCACAAAGTGTAAGATATAATTTGTTATAGTTTACGATTACAGTACAATCCGTTCAATTATTATGATGTATTATCAACGAGCGAACATGGTGGCATTTTATTATTGTGGTAACTGAGGTTGGCATGAAGGCATTTGAAATTATGGCTTCACAAATATCAGTAAGTATTGAAATTATTCTTGATAGTTGGTTACGTAAACACAATCAAGCAGGTATGGTGTCGATTCTCACCAAGCCACCGTGCTAGTTCAACTTGGCATTTTCACAGTAAGTATAACATTAGTAACATCTTCATTTTGATGTTTGATTTTGACAGCGGTCACCGTGCGGTTTTGCTTATCTCATAAAGTGTTTTAGTGCGTATCTGTGAAGATGAGGGCCGCATCCTGAATGATATGCATCGAATAACGACTGACGAGTAAGTAAGTATAGTGCATATTTGTATAATTAGTTTATAAGGTTTGTGCACTGCTATTCGTCTTCAATTACTTTTTATAATATGGCTGTTTCATGTAATTTTAATTGTTATAAGTTAAATTTAACTAAGATAATTTAAGCTTTGAAGATGCTTTCACTTTAAGAACAGTTTATATTTATTTAGGTGAGTTCAAGTTTCAGATGAACTTGCATTCTTTGGTAACTATGTGTGCGATATCGACTGCGTTGCGACTATGCGATATGTAAATATCGATATGCGATATTTACAAAGATTTTGTCGAAGATTCAAAGATTATTTGTCAATACCACGGTTATTACGTGTTCAATAAGCTGTCAGTGGCACAGCTTACACAAATGATTGCTCCTGTTAAGTTTGGGAATTCAACTAAAGTTGGCTACAGCTTGCTTTCTCATTGTATAACGTGTGAAACGCAAAATTAGCTCTGCAGATTAGTTTTATTGGTGATTTTGCTTTGGTGAGATCCATACGCAAATGGCTATTGCAATAGTTACTGCCCTAGATTAAGGTAAGTTCAGGCAAGTATTTCATTTCCGGATAGATGGACGGTTCGGTGCAAAAGGTAAGAAGAATGGGAAAAATTAAGTTTACCTTCAAAAGTGAACTACAAATAAAAAGATAAGTGGTGATATTTTTTTCGTTTCTTATCACCATGTACGTACGTCATTTTTAGTTTACAGTGCTTTCTCCCTGACAGTCCCACCTGGTAACAAGTTATCACCAGCAGTCACATCAATGAATCCTGTATCCAAGTGGGTACTGCGGAAGGTAAGTATAGAAGCCTAATCGGTAAGTGTCAGGTAAGTACAAATAACAAAATAGGTAAGTATGAGGTAAGTATGTTAGGTAAGTAGTTACTACCGTAATAGCGTAGACAACTGAAGGGAGGAAATGAGGGAGAAACGGATAAAGGGAGGAGGAATGCAAATTTAAAGCATCCAGGAGGATATGCAAAAAACCAAATCAATTATGCAAATTTTCATCAATTATGCAAATATTTGACGATTATGCAAATAATTTTATTGCCAGAGGCAGAACCTGGGGCTAGCCCTCGGGCTGGGGATTTTCGAAAATTCCAAATTTTCAAATTTTTTAAAATTTAGCCTCAGGCAACGCCCAAGGCGTAGCCTCAGAGCACAAAAAATTTACATATGCAAATTTTCACATAGCCTGAGGGCAAATATTGTGCAATAAAATGCCAATGGCATATCCTGAGGGCATATGCAAATTTTTATTTGCCCTGAGGCGTAGCCTGGGGCAACGCCTGGGGCTAAAATTCTGAAAAATTCGAAAAATTTTGTAAAAATGCCCGAGGCATAGCCTGGGGCGTAGCCTGAAGGCAAATAAAAATTTGCATATACCCTCAGGCTATGCCAATAGCATTTTATTGCACAATATTTGCCCTCAGGCTATGTGAAAATTTGCATATGTAAATTTTTTGTGCTCTGCGGCTACGCCTTGGGCGTTGCCTGAGGCTAAATTTTAAAAAATTTTTGAAAATTTGGAATTTTCGAAAATCCCCAGCCCGAGGGCTAGCCCCAGGTTCTGCCTCTGGCAATAAAATTATTTGCATAATCGTCAAATATTTGCATAATTGATGAAAATTTGCATAATTGATTTGGTTTTTTGCATATCTTCCTGGATGCTCTAAATTTGCCTTCGTGCTCCTTTTTACCGTTGTTTCCATTTCTTCCCTCTTGATGACTTACCTGTAATGGTTTACGTACCTACCTGATATTTACCTTTTTTGATACTTGTACAATTACCTTATACATACCGACTGCGCTTCTATACTTACCTTTCGCAGCAACAGCTTGGATACAGGATTCATCGATGACTGTTGACGATGACTACGTACCAACTTGGACTGTCACGGTTGAAGCACTGTAGTCCAAAAATTACCTAAGTACATGTTGAACAACAAAACGAAAAATCCAAAAATGCACACCACGACTGCCTGCACAACCAGCCTTCACTGAAACCTGGCAGGGTTGCTGCAGAGTAGACTGCAAAGTTAGCCATGAATCATCAGGCACAGAAGAAACCACTGCAGCAGCTGCTTGTACGTTCTACAAAACCCAAAAATAACTGGAAGAGTGATGTGGAAATGAACAAATGCAGTTGAAAAACCTTAAAAAGTGAAATTATATACTTACTGTATTTCTCGTCTGTGGAATAGCGCGATACTTCAGGGCGATTGTATGTGAATAAAATGCCTGTGTAGTAACTGTAACTGAATAGAATAAAAAATACTTATACAACTTAAAATAATTATAATATATGAAAAGTAGATTGTATGAAACAGCCATATTATAAAAAGTAATTGAAGACGAATAACAGTGCATCAGAATGTAAATGTTTACTTATTATAAAACTGAATATGCATTAAACTGAATTTCTTACCTGCTCCAAGTGCGACCATAAACAAGCTGCTGATGCGGACAGAACAGCCAACCGTTGATTTAATTCGTTTATCTGAAACGCTATGTATTAAATGTTTCCAATAAAAATGAACACTACTTGTAGAAATTTTTCACCGTAAAAAACAAGTGAAGAATTCCATCCATCACGTGAACAACAATTGATTTTCATTGAACTCGCTCGCTTCTTTATTTCATTCTATTAGATGCTTCAATTCAATTTCATACACCACATTACGATAGTTTATACAAATTAAACGAAAATTTGCAATATCGCAAAGGCATACTTACATTACTTACATGTAATATCCATATGAACGATTTCAACAACGGAAATGACGATCGATATGGAGCTTTATAAAATAAACATTAATTAAAAAAATTACAAAAAAATTAATGCCTTCTTTAATTTTTGATAATATACTTAACCTGCTTATATAATTTTACAATTATACGACAAAATGAATATTCAAAATTTTAACAAATTAGAATAGAAAACAATCACCCAGTTGCAACTTACATGATGTATATAATAACACTTGATGCGCAGCGCTTCCTACTGCAGTTGATTAGCTGTTAAAAATAAAACTGTAATAATGAATTTAAAATGATATTTAAAATGTTATTCTAAATTATAAAAAACTGCTGTATTTACTGAATTAATATAAAGCATTCATACCATCATTTCTTTTCAGCAGTATAACTCCAGATTAGTCTCTCATTCTACAATTTGTGCATTAACATGTAATCAAATTTCAAAATAAACGTTTACAAAAACTGCTGCATGCACTGAATAAATATAAACCATACATACCATCATTCGTTTTCAACAACACAACACACCACTTTTCTTTCACATTCTAAAAATTGTATATTAATATAAAACGAAATTTAAAAATAAAATTGCTCAAAAACGCAAGAATCAACAAAATAACATAAAGAATGCATACCAACAAATCTTCTTCATCCAACTCCTTAATAATTTCACGTTCTAAGATGTCAGTATTAATATAATAAAACAATAGAATAGGTAAACTTTCAAAATAAAATAATGATGAAAACATTTACTTACCGAACCCATCACAAATACTTGTAAATATTTTCAAATCTTCAATTCCCTAAACAAAATTTTTGAATAAAACAAAGTAACATGATAATTCAAAATGGCATGAATTTCAAAAATTATTATCCTAGTGCACTGTTATTCGTCTTCAATTACTTTTTATAATATGGCTGTTTCATATAAGAGTCATTAAAATGCTTTTGTCACTTCAAATAAAGTGAACATAAAGGTAAAAATACAGCAGTAATATTGCTGGATTACTTACTTGTTGTGCACAAATAAACAAAACTGAGCAATGAGATGAATGATGAAAGTTGCAATCTTTTGAAAGGTAATGAACATAGTGTTACATAAATGGAAACAACTTTTATCTTCACTATTTCTAGATTTCGTATTGCAGAAATATGCTTGTACATCTAAAAAACCATATTTGCAATGTAATTTAAAAAATTTAAACTTATTGAAATCAAGTGCAACTATTCTGTGATATTACTTATATGTTTTAATGTTAAAGAGGCAGTTACAATAAAAGTAATGTGGTGCTGATGACGTGGCTAAAATACAATTTAAATTTCACAAAAATTAGCAAAATAAAAAGCAGTGCAAAATTATTATAATGCATAGTTACCATAATTGTTAAGATGCTTATTGTTTCATATTGATTTATATGAATACAATAAACCGTAAACTCTAAAAGTACATTATATTACTGAGGTCATCTCGAAATAAAAAACACAAAAATACGTACTTATTCTTCTTTAGAATCTGATGTATCTGAAAGTTAGCAATAATAATACGAACAAAACGAGAGACCCGTCAGTTTCCATTAACCACATTAGTAATGTAATACAATTAACATGCATAGCATACTACCACCTCAATATCGAATCTAACTTACCGGTAATTTATGGGTAATGTTGAAGAGCGGAATTATAACTGACCACGTACGTGCTTAACAGATAGAATATCAATGAACTGAACAGCTAAAATTAAATGGAGACTCTGATTAAATGCCTAAGTAAATTATGCAAATAACTACGTACTTTGCCTCCAAAAGAATAACCTAATTGTCCATCAGTAACAGCGCAGTGGCAAGGACATTATGAACAACGTTAATACACAAGACGATAAAATTTATTACGTTTTTATTTACACAGTGCATATTACTATACGAATAGCATTATTATGCAGATTAATTTTACTAAAATTAGATGAAGTGAAACTATACTAACCTGAAGCATGCCAATTACTAAAACTAACCANGTTACCACAGCTTCATACAATGGCAGATACAACTACTCAGATGTATTCAATGACTTCAAGAAATTTCTCTCGGTGTGCATTCTCATTTGCATTTTATGAAAAGTATGAAACACAAGCATCAGGAGCAACCACGATTTGGTAATATCGCCCTCATAAATAAGAAAATACAGCAAGTCAACAGCAATTCGGAAAAATCATCAGATTTATATCAGGTCACAATAGTTGAAAGCTTTTCATACAGATCAAAATAGGGGCTGGCAGAATTTTCAGTTGATCGCCATCTCTGCTCATTTTAGAATCATTAAGAGCTCGATTATGGGGATCATTAGATGGGAAAACAGACCGGGGCAGCAAAGAAAGAAGGAAGGAGGAGAAAGTTGTCAGAAGTGAATCACTTTCCTTCATTCAACTTTCACGCATAACAATCAGGCGCTATGTCTCATTTATCAATACTGACAACATTGGAGATGACAATCATCTAACGGGTAGGGCTAGGGCGGGATAGTTAGGCGGGAAGGAAGGGAGAAATTGCAGGTTGGCGGATGTTAATTTTGTTAGAAAGTAAATCGGTTACCTTCACACAAGTATCTCATTTATAAATAATATTGGCAGCGTTAATGGAGATGCAGTTATTTTTTTTCAAAAATATAAAACAGGTGCATCTACATCAATGAAGTGTTACTGGCAATATAATGGCATCATACGATCTAATAAGAGTCAATTTCAAGGATGAAGTACTATTCTGACAGTTTCAAGAGTGGTAGCTAAAAGTGCGTTCTCTAACTAACAGCAGCTTTCCTATGTCCACCTCAAACAATCCTGTGCACCAACTCAAAAATGTCGAGCAGCTACGCATGCGATTGCAGCTTTCTGGTGGCAGACATTTCATTAAACAACTGACCGAGTATGTTACCTCATGTTACAAAAAACAGCAAATATGTAAAAAATAATACCTGTCAGCAAGCCTGTCATTGATGAGATATAAAGCAAACGCAGAGCCGTTATTTTTCCAACTGATATTCGTCGTTTAGCGCAATGCAGTGATCAGAGCGGTCTTCGCCAACAAATATTTGTATAATAATAGAGTTCTCTCATTAAACCAAGATTTATATATAGGATATCAGTTCTGGGTTTCATTCGCATAAATTGCCTCGCTCCACAATGCCATTGGCAATGTTGATCATCACATTAGCATAAAGTTAGTCTGCTGACCTAGAAAGGCCCATATTCTTTGAAAACGTAAGACAATGTAATGAGCTAGCACCAAAGATTATAATAATTGTTAAACAGCAACATACTCCTCAAAGCGTTACAAATGAAAATCATGTTCTATCTCATGTAATATTATGACGTAGCTGAAAGAAGTAAAAAATCTGTTTTACATAAAACAAGCTGAACAGCAACGTTAATCTTAGATAAATTATGAAACAATCAACTATAAGTGTATGATCGTTGTCTACGATAATAATACTTTGGAATGAATACTGTATTCAGCAAAATTAATTTATTACTTTCAAGAAATTCATTGTTGAATTAACTACTCAATCAGGTTTTGAGGGAGCACTTTGAACAAAATGGAAATGATTGCAAAAAATACAAAAATGACATAACATAATAATTACTGAAAGCATCCGTATAATGAATTGGTACTTTAATGTATTGCATATGCAGTTTAAATTACTGAAAATTGTGCATCACACTTGTCATTTTCAACATTCATTTCATTTCATATTCAATATATTTTGTACAAATATATTTATTTCATTTTTTAAAATTTAAATACTTTAATGAACTGCTATTAAACGTTAACATAAAATTGCACACAAAATAGATTTATTTACTCTTAGTAAAGCTTAACTTAATAATGTATAATAATTATATAATCAATTGTTATTTTCAGCAATATTATGATGTCATTCAATAAAAAACTGTAACTTACAAAAATAATCAACTTCCCATACTTTGGAGAGACGTTTTATGAAGACTTGCATAACGTCATTGGCCATTATAAATAAAAATTATTACAGGCTTCCATTGAAAATGTCTTTTATTCCTACGTAGTAGGAGACCATGAGCATAAAAATATTTCAAATCAACCTCAGAACAAAATTCTATTCATAAATTGATGTAAAATCAAAGTGTGCGCAACATACACATTGATGAGTTATACTTTATGATTAATAATTGATTTTCTTGCCGCAAATAAAAATTTGCATGAAACTACTGCTAAACAAGTAGAACAACCGCTTCTTATTATGCTCAGCTAACATAGTCTCCGCGAGCGTTGAAGCAAAAGCTCAAAAACAAAAATATATGAAATGAAACTTTACAATGTTAACTACAGTATTGCTTCGCACATCTAGATACCATTGGATAGCACAAATAAAGTGAATGAAATAAAGTTATTAATTTAGTTTAAAAGTGGAAGTTAAATCAAATTATTTCTTCAGTACTAGGCGTGTCTCGTTAACATGCAAATTTCCATGCATTCCCTTACCGTTTGTTTGCTTAATAACTACAGCTCACTACAAGCGTGGGTTTCTGATACATAAAAAAATTCTTTTTATATGCTTACTTTTCAGGAATTCAATAATATCTACTGATGAGGAATAACGTAATTGTTATTATTGCAAAGTTGTATCACGTATATTGCTTTTAGTGCAATTTTAGGTTAACATTCGTGAAAAATTTTTGTTTGCTTAACGTAATGAAAGGCATGCACAGTAAGACTTGTTTACATTAAAATGTATGCAAATTTTTGTTCCACTGCTATACATGCGCTTGCGCAGGTTTAGATTTAATGCTTGGCGGCGTGCGGTGTACAGGGAATGTGCAGTGTCGTGGTATTGGAAAATTGAATGTATTAAATGAATTGTAAATAAGTAAAATGACGGCCCTGCAAAATTGAGATTAAGTGCCAATAATGACTTTTTATAAAAGCTTTGAAATTAATTAGGATGCTGAAAAAGCCATCTCGCTGTGTCTGGAAGGATTCGGCAAACCCTTAATACATACATACATACATGTATATATATATATATATATATATATATATATATATATATATATTTGAAGGTATGCATATAGTGGTTTATAAAATTTTGGAAAACAACAAAGGCTATTAATTACAAGTGCAACATTACCTGAATTCATGCAAACGGTTTGTTGTGTTACTTTGGGTGCATAGTTAATAACTTGTCAATAAACTGCAATTGTAAAATTTTCGTTTATATATACATACATTATTTCTGTCAATATAAGATATATTTCTTCTTCTTCCGAAAGTGCGACGCCTGCAGTACTTACTGCTTACATACAACGTACAACTGTCCATTCTTTTCCAATGGGTTCATTGATTGTGACAAGCTGGAAAAAATATTTGTGCATTAAAAGTTGCTAATAAGTATAATGTATATTTCTGAATAATAATTTCTAGGAAACGCTTTCAATTATCCAAATATTTAACTGACATATGAAGACTGTCTAATAAATAATATATTACGTGTGAGACTATGTTGTGAAAATCAATTTATTAATCATTAGAAAAATAATTTTTATAATTATTCTTAATGATAAGAGAACGTTTTCAATTTTTACAATTACAAACACCTGACATATTGAATATTACAAAAGAAATTTTGAGCAATTGTAAATGACAGCAGTCTACGAGTTTCTCACTTTACAATAAAATATTTCAACGTATTTTCTTATATCTTGTGTGGAAAAAAGAAATGGAACCTATTATAAACAAATATAAATATAAATATAAATGTAGAAATGTGTATGTGTGCAGAAATAATTTATATGTGCTTAATTGAAGAGAATATGTTCAATTGATATACGAGAATAACATAAGAATCTGCTGTTAGAAAAGTGCAACAATTATTTGCAGAGAAGAGGCTGAAAATAAAAAGCAGCGACCTCAGGCCGGGAATAGTGAAAGTTTTACTGACAACTGCCAACAACAGCTTGAATAAGCACATTGCTGATGAGATTTAGTA
Organism: Trichinella pseudospiralis; assembly: GCA_001447645.1. Classification (NCBI taxonomy): domain Eukaryota; kingdom Metazoa; phylum Nematoda; class Enoplea; order Trichinellida; family Trichinellidae; genus Trichinella; species Trichinella pseudospiralis. Next base: position 78,212 of record JYDV01000018.1, read on the forward strand.
AAATCCGTTTGTGCGGCGTTGTCTTGTGTGTGTCATTGTTGATAAGCAACTATGAATGATAGAGTGGAATTGTTAAAAGTTGGGAAAATGTAATGTTGTTGACTAAAATTGGACATCAAGCCTGCGAAACTCCCATTCCAACGAAGCAAGCAAGCAAGCAAGCAAGCAAGCAAAGCAAGCAAAGCAAGCACAGCAGTGCTTTTCAAGTGTGGAACAACAATTGCTGGCACCGGCTGGAAGCAGTGTTTCCGTATGGGTGGGTGCATGAGAAATTCGCCGTTTGAAATTGGATGACATGCGTGGCCGGCAACGGCAAACAACGTTTGCCATAAATCTATCCTACTACACGCTTGCTTGACTTGACGATCACTAGTCACGGATGCGATTCCACAACGTTCAGGTGACGACGGTGAGTTGGCGCATTCAATAAGCGCACTTCTCTCGCCTTTGCCTGCATTATATAGATAATACACTTTGACCAAGTGGCCAGGGCAAAATTTTGACCACAAACAACAACATCAATAATCATCATATAGTTTTTCTTTTGCATAAATTTGCAAATTTTCATCCTTACCAAATTGATATGTCTGTCCGCATGTCAGGTCTGCCGTTGATACCATTCTTTGTGTTATTTGGAATAACAATAAGCTCGGCTAGAGCGCAACACATGCTACGTGAAGGTCGCTGGCGTAAAGTGATCATTGCACCAGAAGTAGGTCCTGAAATACGTAGCCGAACTTACAGTGATAGGTAGACAGGGAATTCACCATTTTTTTTTGTTGCTGTTTTTTCTGTGATCCAACACATATTCTAACAATTATGAAATTTCAGATTTCGTTCTTGGTGGCAAAGAACATTAGAATCCTACGACAAACGTCTGAGGCCTGACTTTGGAGGTAAGTTGCATGCTTGTACAGTGTGTTTAAATAAAGTGATCCACTTTTTCCCTTTGCCTGCCTGCCGCTTGTTAGGAATGAAAACGGATAAGTTTATATATTAATATATAAAAATGTTATTCAATCAAAGCGACAAGGTATCATTTCCACTGAGGAGATAAATATTTTTAACCACAAATGAACAACAACAACAGCCTTCATAGTCACAATCAGAATTGTATAAATAACACTGGAAACTTATTTTTCAGAATTTTATACATCACACTTTGGCCTAGCAGTTTTGACACATATCACCTGTGCTAATAATAATAGTAATATAATGATAATAATGCAAACAACTGATAATCGCACAGGTTAGAAATGATCATTTGCAACGTTAATTTCTGCGACAAAACATTGTTAAATTTCTTTGGATAAAATTTCCACATAAGGAAAAAATGGTTTCAAGCGCAAAAAAACATTCACTTTGTGCCGTTAGTTACATTGCGCAATTCAATTATTCAGCTATATAAGCAGCGTTGACAAGTAAAATTTCAGAAATTTCCACATTTCATCAAAAAAGAGAACAAATTGATATTTCTAAGAGAATAAAAAATTTCCATGTTCAATTATCTAAAAAGCTAAGATAAAAAAACTTTTTCGATACCACGATGATAATACCACTTGGCGCACTAGCCATATTCATATTCAATTAAACTGATCAAAACGCTGCAAAATACAATTCCGTGTACTTGTAATATAATCACCATGCAGTTGCAGAGTATTATTGTTCATTTCAGTCTCGTGTTTATCAATTGCAAATTTTAATATACTTATTAATTCTTACATGAAATAAATATTTATACGCTTGAACTAACAACTATACTAACAAATCACTGTAACCGATTCGCAGTTGTGTAGAAGAGATCTGGGATGGGAAATGCGCATTTACAAGCAACGTTACAATTAAGTAAAAAAACTTAAGTGTTCAACAAATGCAATGCAAAAGAGACACACACATTATCTAAATAAAAGGTGAAACCATTATGACCTGTCAGTCTGCTCATACTAATATTTAAAGAAGAGCTAATTTTTAACGACAATAATGATATCAATGCACAACAACAGCACACTAAAATTACCTCAAATGCCACATTTGTTTAATTACATTTACACCTATGCCTGGAAATAATTTAAAAATTCTTGAAACGCTATGAAATTATCATAACTTTTTATTTTAATAATCATTTTATTTTAAAAGGTCTCATTTTTCTTCAAATTCACTTAAATGATTAAAAACAATACCCCCAATCAATAAACTTGACCAAGTAAAAACAATTTTGAATATTCAATAGGAATTGCCACATTTGTAAATTATTAAACAATCAAAATAGATTTTGAATTGCTTTTCAATTTCAAAATGAAATAAAACTTCTTCATTCAAATTATAATTTTCACAATCAAAACTCAACTGAACAACAGCTACTTATAAAAATTATTTATTGCATTCCTTGACAACTTTCTCTAATGCCGAAAGTGTCTTTAATTTTAAAATTAGAGTAATCTGAAAATTTTTTAATAAAATTAAGAAGCTTTTGAAACGTACTATGATCAAAATTACACTCATATAATTACGCTGAACACCGATCAGTTACCGCTTTTCAATAACATTAATTTCAATCATAAAGTGAAAGCTCAATTTGACAACATACTTCTGCTCACTAATTCTACTGTTTGTGTGTATCATCTACAAGTGATATGTATCATAGTTGATTGCAAAGCTGATCCAATAAACCCAGGGTTCTGCAAAGGATTAACACCTACATAATTATAATACTTTAATGCATTACATTAAACACTAGTTATGAATGATAAATGATAAAAGAATAAATATAACTAAGTTGTGCTTGAAGCAATTGGACACAACAAGCATAAATGAAATGAAAAGTAATTCACATTTCTTCTGTTGTTAACATGACATTCTGAAAGCATCTGTTTCAGCATTGAAATGAATAAAAAAAAAACTTCATGTTTGTGTGTTCAAGTAAACAACACAAATCCTTAATGGAAATTAATTAAAATCAATTACAACGATGAAACTGTGAAGTATAGAAAATAAATGCATTAAACATAACTTTATGAGAGAATTGTCAATTTATTCAAGCAGAGTGCAAGTACATTTGCATTTTTGAAATTAAGTTCAGATAAATTTTTTACAAATTGAATATTGCAAAAACATGATGGAAAAACCGACAGAAAATAATAGACGAGAACGTATCACTGCCAATCAGCCAGGCAAACAAGCAAGCAAGCAAGCAAGCAAGCAGGCAGGCAGGCAGGCAAGTGAAGCAAGCGGACAAACAAGCAAACAATTTCCGATGTGCAACAAATAATTAAGATTAAATACTAGAAGAAATTTATAAAACTATGCAACAAATGTTCCGACTGACTTTTATGCATTATACAACTCCTGTCCAACATCTACTTTTCAAACAGCTGCATAATATTGTTGAAATATTTCAAACAATTTTAAACGTGGCACAATTTTTTAAAAATTTCTATTTTCCATTTTGTTGATCACAAATAAAATTCAAAATATTTCAAACATCAATCCTCCTCCATTGATGTAAATATAAAATATAAAAATGTAAAGCTTTGAAAATTGTAAAATTATATTCAGAACAATTTTAGTGAAGCCGGTAGAAATCAGAGTCGGTATGAAATTGATCAGCATCAGTTCGATAGATGAAGCTTCAATGGTAAGCAAAGTTTACAAAAATCAAATATAAATCTTAAGTGAAGTACCCCCAAAATAAGTGAAGAATCAATTACAGCATAATAATTGAACTGTTATTATACATCCACCCACCCAGCTGAGATCATGAGCTGAGTAAAGTAATGCTATAATTATTAATCAAAATGAAAAACTTATTTTGTGCATGCCAAGTTCAGAAAATGATTTATGAGTTGCAGAACAATCAGACAAACTGCTTGATAAAAAAAGTTCATTATTTAAACAAGTGTTGCAAAAAGTATTACATCTTCCGCTATGATGATAATTATGATGATATTTGTGTTAAAGATCTTATAATAAATAATAATAAATTTCCTAGTTCAAAACAGATGCTTTCTAAGAATAGAAAATTGCGTTAAAATAATATACACATTCTAGAAAGCCAATTCCTTCCCTAATGCAAACGAATAGAACATTTTAAAAGAGATTGCACCTGAACAATAAATACTTTTAAAATAACTATACCACAATGAATGCTAATCATCAAATCTCAATTGTTCAAATAAGTAAACAGCTAATAATCACAGCTAATGTTGTTGTATACAATCAAAAAAAATGAATTAAAAAGAAAAAAAAACTAACTAATCAAAAAGTGTACAGCGTTTTACGGCCGAAATGTTCTACCACGAATATTGGCGCGATTTGAGACTGCAGTTCAATCGTACCTGGTTTGGATACAAGAATCCTATAGATCTTCCTTCTGAAGGAGCAGAACGACTCTGGATACCGGACACGTGTTTCAACAATGCTCTGGACTCGAAAGGACCAGAGCCGGGTTCGCTCTCGCATCGTGGTCACATGAAATTGTTCGAAGATGGAACCATATTCTACAGTCGTCGGTAGGTTAAATTGTCCTAACGGCTGGCTATTCAGCTTGTCCACTAGTCAATAATAATAATATATCATTTTTCAGCTTGTCCATCACAGCCCAGTGCAAGTTCGACCTTCTGATGTAAGTAACATTATTCACAAGAAATGCTAAAAACTGCTTACTTTTTTTCTCACTGTTTGTTCCATTTCACCAGGTATCCATTCGATCAACAAGCGTGTGGTTTGGAATTATCAAGCTGTAAGTAAAATTAAAATATAATTTCAAAAAATCATATATATGTGTGTGTGTGTGTGTGTGTGTATGTATGTATGTATAAATTTTCTTTCATTTCAGATGGACATACCATAGACGATGTAAAGTATGAGTGGACAGTAAACGATCATTCAATAGAATTAGACGACATCAGTTTACCAGACTTTTATGCAAAATCGTATCGTTTCTATACTCGCAATGAAACTTACGCAGCCGGTGAATAAATAATCATCATACTGCATACATCAGTTACAAATTTCTGAGAGAAATGAAGAAGATCTTTTCTGTTCAGGTGAATTCAATGTTGCCAGAATGTGCGTATTATTGAAACGACGATCCGGCTTTTGCTTTTTGAATTTGTTCGTGCCAGCTACAGCCGTCGTGACCAGCTCGTGGATTTCGCTTTGGATGGAAGATCAGACTCAATTTTCGGACATGTTCTCCATCATATTGGCAATTATATTCTTGTCATTTTCGTTCAACGCTGTCATGCCCAAAGTTAGCTACATCAAAGTAAGATACAGACCACCACATTGCGTTACATGCAAGCGTTGTTGCTATTGTTATCTGTATTGATAACCTAGGTGATGGATTTGTACCTCGGTGGTTGCTTCATTTTCGCTTTCCTATCTTTGGCCAAGTTGATCATCGTCAAATTGCTTCACAGACAGATTAAGAAGCGCAGAAAGCGCAGTTCAGTTGGCAACATCATGAACTCGCCAACAATGAACAACGGAGGTGACAACAGCAATGATCCCAACGGTCGGGATCCGGCTACGTTGGATTTAGAATCGTTGATTCGATTCAGCCTTTTCCAACCGTTTCTTCGACGCACCACGCACGACTGCTTTTGGAAAGGAGCAAAAATATTCCACGTCGGTTCGCAGGTAATTTTGCCAGTAGCATTTGGTACGTTCGGCTTCTTCTACTTTGCCATCTTTTCCAATGTCAACATGTCCAATACTACCTGTTAGATTGCTAGAGCTTCAGTCCGTACTAAACTGTACTATTGTATACTGTTGAACAACCTCAAAATTATAAGCACAATATTAACAATTATGAAAAATTACCCTCTTGTTGACCTCAAGCAAAACAAAAGCATATATATATATATATATTGAAATAATAATAATATATTTTCATTGAATTTCAAACAAATGCAACAAATCTTCAACCCATAAATATACTTGCTATATTATTTTATTGAAAAAAAATACTTCTACGATATGAATTATTGAAAATATAATAAATTCAATTGAAGAGTAATGTGAATTATATGCCAGAATTTTTGAACAGAAAATATTTTCAAATTTATATGCAAAAGCGTAAAAATATAAAGTAAATAACATGCAAATTGAGTAAAAATAAAATAAAATAAATGACTGTTCAATCAGTCAGTCGACTATTCTTAGTCTATTCAATGCAAAATTTAACATAGATCTATACATATATATATTGGGGAGAAAAAGAATAGAAAATAACAATAAAAAACGTTTGTTCCAAACGATGTAATGATTGATGCAAGTGGGATTAAATTGAACAAAAATTCAAAATTTAACAACATCTTTTCAATCATTCTTCTGATGGGCTAGATTGCTTCTTTCTTTGGGGAATGTTCAGTCGACGGCTAAAAGAAAGAAACATCATGATAAAAAATATTAGCATCTAAATTTATACACATATCCAAAACAATTTTAAACAGCACTAATTGTACAGATAGTATATATTTTTCATTAATAATACTCAAAAAAAAGTCCTGTATGAATAAATAAATAAGAAAGATCACAGCATGCTGATAATGAAACAATATCGTCTCCTATTTTTGCTCACTTTGAAAATTTTTCCGCGTCAGCTAAAGTTTCTGCTAAGTCATGGCCAGCAGTTTCAGGTAATAAGAGACACAAACCACCAGCTATCAGCGCAATCGCGCTGTACAACAATGACATCAAAATGGCATAATCTTCAGCCTGAAATTGAATCAGACTATACATAATAATATAAATAAAGCAACAATAATTTTCACCAGCCACAAAGCAAAGTAAGATGCAGCAAAAGAACCAATTCGACCAATCATGCTGCACAAGCCCATGGCTGTGTTGCGTAACACTGTTGGAAACAGTTCCGAAGTGTACGTATAATTGATGGCATAAACACTGGCAAGAGCAGATTTGGCCAACAATACCAACAACAATTTAATAATTTTGTATTCTAAAATATTAATATTTTTTAGTTGAATTATTATTATTATTATTATTATTATTATTATTGGACATATTCTTGAAATTGGAAACTTTTAATTATTAGTTGAATTTATGAAACGTTCTTTTCTATTGTAATTTAAATTATCCAACAACAACAACAACAACAACAACAATAGAAGTGCTTCATACCAGCAGGAACTACCAACGTAAACAGCATCAAAGAAGCGCACAAGACAAAACCGACGATCAACATCCAACGACGTCCAATACGATTGATCGCCAACAGCACAACTACCAAAAATGGTAGTTCCAAAAAACCCCCAATTATAAACGACAAGTTGATATCTCCACCAAGAAAACTTGGATTAATTGACAACGCGTAATATACGCAAGCAACAGCGATCCTGAGATTTGAAAAAACAAATAACATGAAATAAATAAAATACAATTAAATTCACAAAAAACAAATAAAAAAATATATTTTATGTAAATTTACCAAATATAAAACGCTACCAAAGTTCTCTTTCTGAGTGATTGAGAACGAAACAAATCAGCCGCCGTTGCAGTTCGTCTCTTATTTTCGCAACCATTTTCTGATATTGGCTGAAATGAATTCAAACTTTATTGCTTAAAATTGTTTATTTATCTTTTCTCTGAGCTTACTACCAATTCAATGCTTTCCACTATTTCACTAGAAACAGTTCGACCGTTAAATTTTGCGGCTCTTTGTAATATTGCGGCAGCTTCCTTATATCTCCGCTTGCTCAGCAACCACCTAGCTGATTCTGGTACTAACCTTCAAAATAAAAAAAAGTTCAATCAACATGTAATAAATTATTATTATTATTATTATCATCATTATATTTTTGTCAAGATAAAAAAATATGAATAAAATCCATACCACCAATAGGAGAAAAAAATAATTCCAGGTATGGAGATGGCCAGTTGCAAATGTTGATATTCAGAAAAGAGATATGCCACAGCGCCGAGAAATACTTGACCAAGAGAGAAGAAGGCACTGGAACCAACGCCGGCATAAATTCGTTGCTTTGGTCCGACAAGTTCAGTTCCTGAAATATAAGCAAGTTTTTTTTTCTTTTTACAAATCTTCACGAATCTCAAATGAAATATAATAAATAATTTTGCATAAATACCAATGACGACGGCAATGAGAAAGAGGCCCGGATGCGAGAAACCCAATCCAGTGCGAAACAACGCAACCAAAGGCCAATAGGGAACCACGGCAATCATACAGCCGCAAAACATCTGCAATATGATCGCCAGGAAGAAAACCACTTTACGTCCAAATCTGTACAAGTTTAAAAAAAAGATGAAAACCATTCTCAAAATAAAAAGAATAAAAATAAAAAAATAATAATCTCTACCGATCAGACATTGTTCCACATATGAATGAACCCAAAAATTGCCCAATATGGTAGACAGATTGTATGAATGAACGTATCCATTTCTGGTCGCAGACAAGTGACCACTTTAAAGAGAATTTATGCTTATTTTTAAATATTTTAAATGAAACCAACAATATATTATAGTACAAACCTTGGTAACGGCAGTTGAAGTGTAAGTTGACGGCTTCCAACGATATCCATCAATGCAAGATTCCAGTTCCGCGTCTTCGGGTATTGTTTCCTGAGAATAGCTGACATTTTTGTACCTGAGACAAGAGCTTCCGGACTCGTCCATGAGCTTCAACGACCAATTTGTAGCAAGCTCATAAGGAGCAGTATCATTTTCGCCAACGTACAAACATCTGCAGTGCAACAATTGTTCATCTCATCAATATGCAATGCCGATGCAATGCTTAAAAAATTTACCGATGTGGAAGTACTTCGGATGTAAAAGTCCAAGACAGAACGTGCATGGCTGTAATAATAACTGGCAAGTTGACCAGAAAATATTGCACTTGTTGATAAGGACCAAATTCACCAACATGATCTCGCAATAAATCTTCGAATTTCATTCTTGATCACTGTGATCTTGAAAAACTGAAAAAGTACAAAATAAAAAAAATGCGAACTTTTTTCATTCATTAATTCACACAATATGAAAAGATGAAGATACAGTAAAAAATGCATCTAAACAATGAAATTATTCATCATCATCGTCACTGTTTTCAACACAACAACAACGTGATTTTGTTTGTCAGAAAAAAAAATGCATTAAAATTGATTCACTTCATTTTTCGCCATATATATATATATACGACATTCATTGTCAAAAATACCATAAAGTATTTATTAAATAAAAAAGACAATGAATAACACACGCAGGGCGGGTAAAAAGATACAGAATGAAAAGTTCAACTGAAAACATTCACAATATATTACTGTATTCATTGTTGTGAATAAATTGTTACTACCGTATGCTACTTTGTTCGTAATAGCATTGTTTGTGAAATTCTTATAATTGACCAAATGAAGTGATAATAATTCACTCGCAATTGAAAAGATTTGTATAATTGATAAAATTAATCAAAAACAAGTGCATTTTGTACCGGTTGTTAGAAATAGAAAAAAAAATATTTTAAATCAGAACTCTTTGATGCAATCATATCAAGGTTGCAATATGAAATAAATTCCACTTCTGTATCTACATCTCAAGTAAAATATGTTCAAAATAAATAATTCTGTGTAGAAAAAAACGTAAAAATGCAGTTAAATTATAAAAAAAAAAAGACCTCCATAAAACGACCAAATGCCAAATAGAGACTGTGAAAATAAAGGCAACTTATTTTTAATAAATTGTTCCAAGCATGCTCTAAATTTGAAATAAACTGCAAATCAACCTGCCGGCTAAATTTCAAAGGTGCTTTGGAAACGAGTTTTACAATAACGTAAACAGCAGCAACACACATAAGAATTGAACAAAAAGTAAGAAATGTCAAACAGAAATGCAAAAGCAAAATTAGTGAATAAATTAAGCAAGCAACAATCAAATTTGTTTGCACCATCAAGCAAAGTATTACTATTACTATAAGTTAAAACAATTATTTCATTTCAATTTTCTAATCAAACAAATTTAAACACTTTTGACTCTGATATTTAAAGCTGAATGTTGCCAAATTCGTCAGTAATAATAATCACGCTGTGGTATGCTATTTTTGCTAAAATGTCTAAATTTTTTTTTTTTTGTAGAAACGTTCACTAAAAATGTCACATCTAAACCGTAATAAAATTATCATGATCGTTAAGATTGTTTGTCCAAATGAGCAAATACAAATTGAATAAATTTAAAAAAACGTTGACAAAATAATTAATTTAATGCTCAGACTATTCGTGCGTGCTTTTATCTTATCCACGTTTCTTGTCCAATCTATTTCAAAAAAACACTACAAAAGAATTATGAAAAACATACAAACATACGCATATGAAAAAGCAACATGTACAAATAAATAACAATCTTTAATTAAAAATAATTGTTTTCTGAAAATATATCTTTAAAAAAAATAATCTCTATTTTATAAGTTACCTAAAGAAATTTTCAAATATTGAAAATCAAATAAAAAAAAATTCAAAAATTCAAAACAATTAAAACATAACAACGCGGATTAATTGTTTTTTTACCTTGAAATAAAATATAAGTTTGAATAATCGCGAAACAATGTTTCACTTGCAATCATCATTCTCCCACTCTACTACTGTGATTGTTGCTTACAAAAATATATGCGCAAAATAACAATCATTTATTACTGTAAGTAATCAGGTAAACTATGAAGCACTGAAATAATTGCAAGCTAAACAACTCAGAACAATAGCAGTATCTGAATGACCAACAACCAATAACAATCAGATAAAGTTCATCATTTTTTAAGTAATAAGCATTGTTATTTTTCACAATTTAATAAAAGTTAAAAACAAATTTATTGATATTTAAGAATTAAACAAAAACAATTAATTAATTTAAAAATATAAATTTTTCACTGAAGACAATAATAAAAATACAACTTAACTATTGTCAACAAACAATGCATGACGGTAGATTACCCTCAGCAACCATATAACTACGGTTGAAATGGAAAAGTTTCAAATTCAATTGATTAAAGTGCATAATACAATGTTGCTTAATAAATTAAAACTAAATAATTTCGTTTATTTTGTTCAATTGCATATCAATCAATATCAATTAAATTTTTTCAATTAATTATAATCAAATAAACTAATACGTGTGGTGTATTTCATTCTTCTAATGCAAACAAGCTTGTATGTTGATCAAATTAGAATTGTTTGAATATTCAATGTTTGAACACAGATTTGACAATTTTCCAAACTAATTTCTATTACGCGCAACAACAATTTCTATTTTCACGACAAAGCTTTAATGTGCAAAATAAATGCCCATTGAAAAAAAAGTTACATAAGAAAAAATAACAATTACAGTAAGAAGTTGTAACAGCCAAGTTCAAATATAAAAATTATTGTCAAGCAGATTATTTTTCGTTGTGATTGTTGTTTGGACAAAAGAAATCATAGTAAGCGTAGTCGGAATGAAAAGAATTGACAATTTACTAATTGAAAAATATTCCATGAAATATGTTCACCTGTTGCGCTCATTTTTCCCATTCACAATCTTTGATTATAATTAATCTCAATTTTTCATTGGACGAAATCATTCAAAAATATCACAGAAATCAATTAGTAATGCTTATAAACACACGTCAAGACATCAATTAACCGGCATGCGTCTAGCAGGGCAATTAGTTTTCAAGCAAATACGCATTTGTGACACATTCTTCAAAATTGTTTTGAATAATAATAGTTGCTCTGGCTAAAAAGTATGCTTTAACGTGAAAATTAAATTTCAGAAAACAACATTTTCACTTGAAAACAGACCATCAATTTGATAAATTTAATTCATCTGAAAAACACTGCTCAAAAGAAAATATTAGAGCACAAAATTTGCTATAAGTAAATTCAATCTCTAGTAATGAGCTTGAAATTTTTTTTTTTTTTGGTTATTTATATACACGGCATACAACAAGGATCAGTGAATATATATTCAAAGCCTACACTATATAGCACACAGTTCTTTGCTTTACAACCTTAAGCTGACTTTGATTAGCTGACAAAACAAAATACAAATGATAAAAAAAACATACAAATGAGAATACATTAACCTGGAAGTAATAATGCAATCGTCGTTTATATGTTATCTTGTAGCAGAAATGAAAATCAACTATCTCACCCTGTAGCTATATAAAAAGTGTGTTTTTAAAAAAGAACTGATTTTCTTTTGAATTCAAATTCCGCCCCTCCCAACCACAACAAACACTTTTTCTTCAATCCAGTGTGCTGCTTAACAATTGATGAATCAAAAAAAAAATAAAGAATAAAGCATTTCTGAAATTCAATTCAAACACATCAAATGTGTAGATGATGAGCAATAACTGAGAAGAAGCAAAACTGAACTTGCATGATGAAGCTTGGGAAAATATAATAAATAATTTCTGTTTTAATGTTGCTAAAAGTGGTAGTGTGGAAATTTATTTTCAGAATTTTTAATGCTTTATAATAGTTTTCTTAACCACAAAACAGATGCTTCCCAAAAGCCGGAGGAGTTTTCTTTTAAAATACATTTCAAATCACTTCCTTCACACAGAACTTTTGATAAATAGATGCATTAAAAATGTGATTTTTTCCCCCTTAATTTCATTTTTTCTCAAAAGTAAAAGTAAAAATAACGAAAATGCAAAAAACTGACTGCAGATGTAGGAATAATTGCTAATAGCACACTGCTCAGCGTTGCAGTATTGGTAGATAATTTACGTTCCAGCTGCAGCTGACCAATCTTATGAGAGACAGCTTGTTTGTCAGCGTTTCTTTGTTTAATAAAATATCTAACGAGCAAAAATCAACGTATGCTTCAAATGTGCTTCGTGTGCAAAGCATGGATAATTTTCAGTACTAGCTGAGCAAATTTTTTCCTCGGTATATATGAGCAAATATATAAGCTTTGACGATGGTTGTCCAAGATGAAGCATTTGTCAACGTTGGGAAACAGCCAGGCCTTCAAATTTGGAGAGTCGAAGTTATTTAATAGAAAAAACAATAATTATTTTGACTATTTTTTAAATTGTTCAATTGCAGCAATTCAAAGTTGTGCCAGTTGAAGAGAAAGAATACGGTTTCTTTCACGAAGGCGATGCTTATATCCTGCTTCACGTGAGTAACAGAAGCTTTCTTGACTTGGCATTTGATGATTTTACTATACAAATTTTTATATCTTCATCATTCCAGACATCAGACAAACTGCAGCACTATATTCATTTTTGGCTGGGCAGAAAATGCACACAGGTAAAAAACTGTATAACGTTATAAAAAAATTTATCATGTAATTTTGCAATTGAAGGATGAATACGGCACTGCGGCTATAAAAGCAGTGGAACTGGATGATTTGCTTTTCGGTGAACCGATTCAAGTGAGAGAAGTTCAATACCATGAAACGGACCGTTTCTTGTCTTACTTCAAAAGTGGTATTCGGTACGTGATATCATTTTTCATTCAAATTTACTTTCTCTGCAGTCAGTATAGTTTGATGCTGAATTTAAGAAATTTAAATTTCTTGCAAAAATGTAAAAGATGTACAAAAAATGCAAAATTGTATTAAGCTATCTGCAAGGTGGCGTCAAATCAGGATTCAAAAGCGGGAAAAAAGAAGAAAAAATACGCTTGTTCAAAGTAAAAGGTAAACGTCGATGTCGAATTCAGCAAGTAAGTATATATATTTAAAAAAATTGATATCACTGTAAAGCCAAGCATGCATGTGTACAGATGTTGTCTATTATTCGATTAGATTCCAGTGCATGCTTCATTGTTAAATAATGGAGATGTATTCGTTCTGGATGCTGTACAAAACATCTACATCTGGTGCGGTGCAAACAGTTCCCGCATCGAACGTGTTCAAGTGATTATTAGCAATTTTTTCATTGTTAAAAAAAAACCTTTTTTCTATGTTTTCTTCTAAAATTAAAAAGCTAAACAACAGTCGCTTAAATCAGGGAATGGAGTTTGCCAGAGATGTACGCGATTATGCTCACAATGGCAAATCGCAGATTCAATTGATAGAACCGAACAGCAACAATTGTGGGATATTTTTTCAACATCTGGGTGTTGATTCCAATTTCAAAGTTACCAGACAATCCGATGATATTGATGATGCAGAATTTGAAAAACAACATGCGGTAGAAGTGAAACTGTTTCGGCAAGTTGTTTCACAATTGAAAACATATGGATCATTTTTTTCACCAAAGAATCATTTTCAGTGTATACGACTCAGACGGCAAAACGCACATTGTCGAAATCACCAAGCGACCATTAACATCCAGCTTGTTAGATACAAATGTACGTGTAAATCAAGTAAAATTTATATCTCTGTTAAATATTTAAATATTAATATGAAAAAGTCTACATTATAGGATTGTTTCATTGTCGATATGGGCAATTCTGGAATATATGCTTGGGTTGGTAAAAAGTGTTCAGAAAATGAAAGATGCAACGTTTGGAATCTGGCAAATGTAAATTAAAAAAAATGTACACGGCGAAACAAAATGCAAAATTAAGTAAAAAATTTTCAGGATTTTTTGAAACAACGAAATCACCCTTCGTGGATCAGTGTAACTAAAGTGAAAGAAGAAGTCGAACCACCGCTATTTAAAGCCGCCTTCGTGTGGGAGGATAAAAATGCACCGCCAATTTTGAATATTGCCGTTGGAAAAGGTATATTACTTAAAAGATGTCTATCAGAAATCAAATCATCTATATCCAAAAAAAAAATGCTTTTTGAACTGTATTTCCAATGATGAATAAATGATACTGCTTTTACAGGATTGGAAAATTTGAAAGCATTCAATAGAGAAAACAAGCACGCAGTCGAAGTATTTAAAATGAATTCCTTGAAAATTATTAATTTAAAAAAAATAAAACAAAAAAGAAAATATTTTATACAGGCATGGAGAATTGATGACAACGGCCAACTGTGTTCAGTATCCAATGATAAGATGGGAATATTGTACGCTGACGAATGCTTCCTGTTTCGACATCAAGATGCCGGTGGCAATGATTACGTGCACCTTTGGCAAGGTGCAAAATGCAACGTCAACAGAAAACAACATGCTGAACAAGCAATGGCTAAGATCAGTGCGGAACACCGAAACGGAAAAGCTGCTAAAGTTGGTTTTCAATAAAAATACTTGGTACTTTTTCTTTGAACTTAAACAATTCAAATTTTACAAAGGTTTACGTGAGACAAGGTAAAGAACCAGAGCGATTTTTGAAACTGTTCGAAAATGAAATTGTTATACTGCTGGTAATTAATTGCTTCACCGTTGAAAATATAACAAATTGCAATCATAAATGCAATAATTTTTCTCAGGACAGCAAACAAGTTATAAATAATAATAATAATAATGATGATGATGATGATGATAATCATCTGTTCAGAATAAGAAATGGATGCGCTGTTCAGGTGAGCATTATTTTCTTTTTGAACAAAACTTCCCTTCAAAGAAGAAAATATTTTCAAATTTTCGCTTCCAAAATACATCATATTATTATCAATAATTGTGATAATTAATTGCTGGTGATCAGGTAAAAAGAGAAGCATCATCTTTGAACAGCAATGACGTTTTCGTGTTAGCAACAAAAGAAATAGTCTATCTGTGGCAAGGAAAAGGTGCCAGTCAAATTGAAAAAGATGTAGCACAACGATTTTTCAACCGCTTTTATTTTACCAAGTAAACAAAAGCTTGTTTTTGATTTGCATATTTGCCATACTCATTGATAATATATCACTTAAATGAAGAAAATGCTTAAATGTAATGGAAGGTTTTGAGCCACAGAATTTCTGGCATGCTATCGGTGGAAAGGCAGCTTACGCAAGCAGTAAAGCATTGCGAGTGTGTAAAGTATAGAAGGAAATTATTTTCAAAATTAAAACAAACTACATGCCTACTAGAATCCTAATCTTCCTGCTCGGCTGTTCCACTGCAGCGAAACTAACGGAATATTTGACGTAGAAGAAATTGTATCTTTCGCTCAAGAAGTGAGCAACTCACATGCTACGTCATTCATGTAATTGAAAAACGCATTTTTGCAGGATCTATACGAAGATGATGTGATGGTTTTGGACGTTGGCAACGAAGTATTTACTTTGTACTTTTTTTTAATCAAAACTATTTCATTTTCTTACTTACAGATATTTGTATGGATTGGAAAAGAAGCTAGTGAAACTGAGAAAAGAAAAGCATGTGAAAATGCTCTAGTAAATCTTTTTTAATTAAAGACAAAAAAAACAATTAATACTTAAACATTTAAAAATTGGTGCAAAATCCACAGTTTCAAATGCTAGTTGTAATTTACATTGTGTTCTCATCACAACAGAATCTAGTTGACTGCGATGCTTCTTCTCGAACCAGAGATACTGTGACAATAATTGTCGTACAACAAGGATCAGAACCATTAGATTTCATCGGTCACTTCCCCAACTGGGATCCTGATGAATGGAAGGTTAACAAAACCGTATATACAATTGTAATTTATTAACTTCAACAGATACTTTGTGTTCAGCAATCAATCACAGATGCCGACCTGCAATGCGTATTAAAGTGGGAAAATGATCGTGTCCGTTTGGCTAGTGTTTACGAAGAAAAACCGAAAACCTATCCAGTAGAACTACTGAAAAATGTCGAAACTCTTCCACCAAATGTGGACCGTGGTAGACGAGAGGTAACAGCAAAATAACATCCGAAAAGCAGAATAATGAAAAAATCTTTTTTTTTTGTTTTAAGGAATATTTATCAGCAGAAGATTTTCAAAAATTATTTAAAATGCCTAGAGGAATGTTTGATCGTTTACCACTGTGGACTAAAATGTCGCTTAAGAAGAAAGTTGGTCTGCTTTAGTTCCTAACGGGCATGCCGTTTTTCACCAGAACGTAGAATTAGCTAGGCAAATTTTCAAATGATTCATTAGTTGAAGTTAATTACAAGACAAACATAGAAATAATACAACATTCACGAATAGCAAAAGTATAAATTGATCTGTTTGTTCACTTTACAAGAACAAGCAACAACTATATGCTAATTTTTGTTTTAAACACGCACACACGAAAATTAATTTTCAAAATCTTTTCCTCCCTTGATTTGACAACCAATTTAACAATGAAGCATTTTTCAGATATGGAATCAAATTTCAAATACAACAATAAATAAATAAAAACAAAAGCTTACCACTAATTGCTTGAGTGCATCATTGGCTGCTTATTTGAACTCATTCGGCTGTTCACAAATAAATATATTTCTTCAGTAAAAACGTATGGAAAATCTGAAATTCAAAACAAATCAAAATGTATAACAAATCAAAATAATAAATTTATCGCGTTCAACACAGCTTTTAAAACCATTTTCATAATAATACCATACTTATTACAGGTACAACTCACTACAGTGATCGCATTTCAAACACTTAGCCATACTGTAGTTCGTAATTTAAGACAAATAGGCTATGTTTGATGCATGCGGTAAAAAAAATAAAATTAAATTTATCAGCAATGTTCATTCATGCTTTTCAGTTTAAAGTGAAAAGAAACAAATTCCCAAAAATGATTAACAAACATTATTAACGCAGAAAATTCATTAAAAAAACGTTCAGCAATTGTTAACATTGAATGGACGACAATCAGTGTAACAAGAAAAGAAACAAATAACCAAACTTCTCCTATATGTCTAGATATTAGTTAATTGAAAATTATTATGACAAAATGTTATTTTGGTTTAATTTAATCTGCAAAAAATGCATCCTGATCAATATGCACGGGCGTGACATTTGAATTGGAAATATATGCGAGCGAATCGTTCGCTCAAATGATGAAAATACAGTCGACAAGATATGCAGAATGCGCAACGTACATTACGTATTTTGCACTAATCCAACCGGGATGGTTCAACACGGGGCAGAAATTTGCCGTCCATTCGAATGACAACGCGTCGTTCTCCACTTTTGCCAGGCTCCTCTGAGAGTGTCATTTGAAAATCAATCGCCGACATGATACCGTCTCCAAATTTTTCCTCAATCAAACTTTTCAAACTTTTGCCATACTGTACGACCAGTTCGTGAAATCTGTACACGGCCGGATCTTGCAACAGCGACGGATCTGCAATACGCAATGGACAGCGTTGCATTTCACGCAAATCATCATCTTGCAAAGCTGGAACAACTTGCTTCAACGTAGTTGCCAATTTTGGGCTCAGACGAGCTTGGTTGTGAAAAAGCTGTGCACAGTGAACGTTGGTAATTTCACATCTCGACGCAATTTCATCAAACGTCAAGCCAGAATCCAATTTCGCCTCAAGCAAACGTTTCACGAGATTCTGCTTGTCTTCGACGGTACAAATGGAACTAACCGACCGGCTTGAATTCCAATTGCACAACAATTTAGCACGACTAAAATGAAATAATCTAAACAGCACCATCTAAACTGACGCTTGAAAGCCTCAATTCCACCAATTTATTGCATTCCATTACAGAATTACAAAATTGATTTTCAGGCTACATTTTCATTTACAAAAAAAAAACAAAATCAATATTTGAAAAATATCAACAGCTAAATTCATAACTGCCAATGATCATAATTCAGTGTTTATTTATTTACTTAAAATTTACTCAGAAATGGAGAAAACAACAAACTGTAGTTCAGCAAGTAATGAACGAAAATTTCCACATCTTGTTTGTGAATACGTTCAGTTGACATTTCACTGATCACTTTTCCATTGCACACTGCTAACAAATAGTTCATTCATGCAATGTTTTCGCCATAAATGACTGTTTACAAATCTTCTTCAGCATCAACATAAAAAGCAAATGATAGTAACTTCATGATACTCAAGTAAAGTTATATTAATTTAAATTTTTTAAAAATATTATTTCACATAAAATGTATTACAAATAGTACAAAACAACGAATGCAAATTTCCAGCATTACAACACTGCTTTTTCTTTAAGCGAAAGAGAAACACTGATTGAATCATACCAACGTAACAACCTTACCGTTTATTACTGTACTACAATTGCAAGTTAAATACTAAAATGGTACTTATTGAACGAATATAATTAAAAATACAAAAAAAAACATTTATAGATAAATAAAAATAAATGAGTGAATAATTGAATTTTACTCTTATTACTTCGTAAGCTTAAATTTTATAAATTTTCTCTTCAACAAAGCAATGAAAAATGCCGCTGAGCAATGATCATGGAATTTGCATAAATAAAATGTTTGCAATGAAATAAAGCGTTTGCAATGGTGATATAATGAGAATAATTGTT
The DNA here is from genome assembly GCA_001447645.1 of Trichinella pseudospiralis. Lineage (NCBI taxonomy): Eukaryota > Metazoa > Nematoda > Enoplea > Trichinellida > Trichinellidae > Trichinella > Trichinella pseudospiralis. Next base: position 97,501 of record JYDV01000018.1, read on the forward strand.
ATTATTATTATTATTATTATTATTGTTTGGTAACAGAAATGATTGATTATAGCAGACTGAAGTTTAAACTTACATTAATAATAGCAGCAATAGCGATGACAACAATTGACCACGCAGTTGCAGCTTCGGATTTGCAACTGTCTTCAGCAATGAATTGGGAAAATTCCTGCTCCACAAACAGTTCGCTAATAAAGAAAACTGCTTTAGTTTTGTGCCCCAATACCGGTGCTTGGATTCAAGCCGGACAAATATGCGACGGTCACACTCACTGTAGTGGAACCCGAGCCGACGAGCAGACTTGCGTCCGTGACGTCAACATTAGCAATGCTTCGCAAGAGCAGGGGCGGGTTGACCAGCCGATCGCCGCCGTGCAAGCATTCGTGAACACGTTGGGATGTTGGGCGCCTCTGTGCAACAATGAAAATCCGCTGATCTCATTGCTGCTTTGCCGAAGCGTAGGCGCGGCCGTGCCGTCGGGTTCGTTTCCATTGGCAAATGTCCACCTCAGGCCGGCAGTGAATGTCAACAAGCTTCAGTGCCATACCGATGCGGACCGGGATTTTCAAAGCTGCTTGGCTAACAACGCTGCCCAAGCGGCTCAGCTTCTCGTCTGTTCAAAATTGTTCGGCTTGCACTGTTTGAAAAAGTGTGAATTTGTTCTCCAAAAACGAAACGGCACTTTGAAAAGTGTGGGATTTCCAAGCGTTCAATTGCCAAATTTAAATTGTCGTTGGAATCTGACCGCTCCGGACAATCACGTTATTGTTATACACTTCGAGCATTTCAACGTACATCCGGATGACAGTCAAGAGTGCAAGGAACAAGGCTACGTCGAGCTCGGCTTCAAAGATACAAACAACACTGTAAAACTTTGCAAATTAACAACACTGCACAAGAAATACACCAGCTTGACCAATAGCATGTGGATTCGACACGTCAGCGCGGATAAACCTCTGCGCAATCCTGGTGCGCAGGGGTTCCTTCTTCGGTTCCAAGTTGTCGCCATGGAAATGGACCTCGGCCAAGGTTCGCTGAAGTCGACCAATGCCCAGCTAACTCCGACAATGATCACAATTATTGCAGTAGCGACGTCAATGGTGATCAGTGTGACTGTACTGATAATTGCTTCAGCGTCTCAATTCAACCGCAAACTGCGCAACAGACGCACTTTCAGTCAACAAATGACCACACGTCAAACGGCCATGGAAGGTGGCCCGTTGGTTCAGCTCCATCGGAACAATCTGACAAATCTCACTAGAAGGTTATTCTGTCCTGAATGTCAGTCTTCGTACACCAGCAGCGGTGAATTCTGCCCTCATATGCAAACTTTGGTCAGCTTCATGCGTTCTCCAAATGAAAAGTAACCATATCACATTTTATTTAATCAAATGTTTGAAATTACTGATCATATTCTTCGTGTTGCCTTATTACTTTTATTTTTATTAAGAAATTCACTGTCAGAGATGTTGAAATGCCATTTCCGAAGATTCAACTCTGATTTATCAGTCGACATGAACAACAACAACAACAACAACAACAACAACAACAATAACATAGTCACCACAGTGAGCAGTGCGACAATTGATCTTGATCAAATATATTCTGGAGCCAGTCTGATGGTGCACGGCTCAAGCCTGAGCGTAACAAATCCCAGACTGATCAACTGCCAGTCAGAAGATTTGAACATCACATACACCGCAACTGGTTCAAAACAATGCAGATCTTGCACATTTACAAGCCTCCGTGAAAAGCAGGCCCGCAATATTGTAAAGGAAATTTTACAAATGCCACAGCATTCAAGCAAGATTAAATTCAAGCAAGATCTGCGCACCGGCACGCATGATCATTTTTCCACTGATAACCACAACCTCAGCAATGATGTACAGAAATTAGCAATTGTCAAGCGCAACTGCAAACGTAGGATGCAATCGCCGGTGAACTCTTTGCACAGGTTAACCATGATCAAAGCGAAACGGAAAAAGCGTTCCTATACACAAGAGATGAACATCAGTGCAAGCTTCACAATGAATCGTCGATCGACAGAATCTGGTAAATTCTTTGTTCATTTAAATGTAAAAAATTATTCCAATTATTCAAAAATATTGAGGCAAAAACTAAAGACTGAACTGAAAATTTTCATTTTAAAAATATACAACAAATTATTTAGCAATCTTACGAACAGTGGATTTCATTTTTGATTTTTCTGTTGATGAAGTTGACAATGGAATTAATTGGCTAAAACGTCGAAATGATCGTTCAGATCTTTAAAATTCTCGCAAATTAACAACATAATTTCATTAAGTAATCTAAAATGGAACAGTACAATGAGAAAACATCTCAACTCTACGTTATTTGTAAATATCAGATTATAATTTATTTGGATAAATAGACAAAATTATTTAACAAAATACAGGCGTGCGAAGTTCAAATAACACAAAAGTGTAAGAAGCTACATTATTTCATATTACCGTTTACCACCACTACAGTATTTATTTAATAATCATGCTAGTTATGTTTTTTTACGAATAAAATTAAGTTTCGCGTAAATGTACAAGAAAATTATTAACAAATGACACTAAAAAATTTCACAAACCTTGAACAGAAACAGTTTTAACAGTATCCATAATGATAATAAAATGCAAATACAATACCTCTGAAGTAAAATTGAAAAGAAAATGTACATTAAAAGCAAAACATAACACGACATTTTCATTTTCACTAAAAAAATTTAATTTTTTTCCCGCAGATGCAAATTTGACCACTTATGTTGAGCAAAGTTATTGGAAGCCGCCATTTTTGGATCCCAACTGTCGCAGTCATTCCAATTTGTCCATCAGTGGACTCTGTCATGGTAATAATACAACAGAAAGTTGCTACTATCCAGCTCGAAGCGTCAGTCGATCCATGTCAATTTCGTCGAATCTGTTATGCGCCGGTATTGGACCTCCGATGCTCAGCAGCACTCAACAACCAATGCCAGAACAGAGCACCATTGTCGGAAGCGTTCCGTCAGTTTCATCAAGTGAACCAAAATAAGCCAAGCAATAAATTAAATTCATTTTTCAAATTGAGAAAAAACAAAATTATTATAATTAAAAAAAGATAAAACAAAAACTTGCTCTTTGTTAATATTATCATCTGTTTAATAATCAACTGAATAGATGGAACAGAGGACAGACACATTACTTCCGTGGAAAGAAAGATGATTACTGCTGAAGACGATGGCAATGAAATAATCTCATATACATTAACAAAACAAAAAACTGAACTAAACTTTCAGCAGTGTAGCATACTTTTGAAATTAATAACTGGTTACTTCAATGCACGCAATAAAATTTACGTGGAAAACTGTAAAAGTGATAGTCAAGTATTATTGAAGAAAACAAGTCACTTATCATCATCATCATCATCAAATTGACAGTCAGTTTTTCGACGCATCGCCATTATTCTCCCCATCTTTACCGCCATCTTTGCCATCCTTTTTTGCATCCTGGTCGCTCTTCTCACCACCGGATTGCTGATTGCCGTTGGTATCTGGTCTGCGGTTGTCGAATTCCCTCCTCAACAGATCGGCAAAACTTGGATGCTGCTGCTGTATTATGCTGGCCAAACGCTGGCTACTGAAACATTATTGTAAATGAACAAACTTTTCTACGAATAAAAAAATCCATACGCCTGTAACAAATCGTACATGTCTGTCGGACTTGAAGTGAATCCCTCGCTATTTCCCATAATTGAAGACATACTGAAAATATTTATATAATAAACAAATAACACAAATATATAAACAACTGCGGCGTAAATCGAAAACCATTACTGCATTACTCACAATTCACGCATCGGAGGTTGTTCCATAATGTTGCTTAAAACATTAAAAAATTCTGGATTGTTAACTAGTGTACTCAGTTCTGGAAAAAATCCTCGCATCGTCGGATTCGAATTCCCTTGGCTTCCCGGATTCCTCAACCGTTCTTCAGCAATATTCAAGTTGTTGATAAAACTTTCATTGTCAGGATCCAACTCTAACGCCTTTTTATATGCATTCACAGCATCTGTGTACCGATTCATACACGAATAAGCTAATCTGAACAAACAAATAAACAATAAAAAAATAAACAGTTGCACCATTTTACCAAAAAGTGTTCATTTTACCCTAGCCGACCATACGCTTTTCCGTAATTCGAATCCATTTGAATCGCCTTCAAACAGTCTTGAACTGCCAATTGATGACCTTCCAATTTGCTGAATGCAGCAGCGCTGTAAAAATTGAAAAAAATTATAAACAAATTATAAATATTATATTTTTACATAACATAAATTAACAAATTTTACAATAAAACTGGTGCAAAAATCATTCAAAAAGTTATATGTGAGCTATATATACATACATATGAGAAAATAACTTTCACACATTACCGATTGCAAAAGAATGTTGGATTTTTAAACAATTTGATGGCTTCGTTGTATTTTTCCAAAGCTTTTCGAAATTCACCTTGTTGCATCAGCTGATTGCCTTCAGTTTTTAATTGTTCTGCTTTTTCTTTATCGATCGGAGTAGGACTGGAGGAAGCCTGAAAAAAAAATAGTTATAACGTAAAGTAAAGGATATGATTTAAATTAAAAACCTTTTTCCCTAATCCGTCGACATAGATATCATGCAAATCTTTATCTGGATAAAGGTCAGCATCTTCAACGCTAATATTAAATATATTCTGAAGACATCGGCATGCCGCTAGAAAAATAATAGGAAAAGTGTAACAGAATGGAAAACAATAACAACAAAACCTATTGACGATCCCAAACATGACAACAAAACGTACTTTCAATTATATCACAGACGTCAGATGGATAATCAGAGGTGTAAATTTTTCGTCTGAGATAATTTATTATTGACAAGATCAAACCTTTCTCCAATTCGTTACTCATCGCTAATCGCCAACTTACACCCCACAAACAACAACAACACTGAACTCACAAGACTGTATGCTGATAAATATACGCATTAACATACCTGCATATCATTAACCTCTGTAAAAATAAACATAAAAAAGTTAATAACTAAAGCAATTAATATTGATTAAACAATTTTATAATTAAAAGTGCACTATATAACAAAGTATGTACATTTTTTACAGTGAGAGTTATTGAAATGAGCTAACGATCGCAAGTTTATACAACTCTGCACATGAAAGCATCAGGAAGAAAATGTAATAATTTTATTCTTCTTATTCTAAAAATTCACTTACAAATCATTATTTTAAAATATTCTTTACAATATAATTACTCGAAAACTGCATTTAAAAAAATCAGAAAAATACATACAGTACACATACAGTAACCTACATTGCACGTTCAAATGTTGCCCAGAACGTTTATTTGCTCAGAAAATTATTGTTACTTCAACGTAATTAATACAAATATTTCTTTTGAAACAGCAAACTGTCAACAGCGAAACATTATAAAATCACCATGCAAAATAAGATCATATGCAATTCAGATCGATGCTCTTACTCTTACAGCTCTTATACACGACTCCTTTTCATAATAAATAATTTAATTTATCATATTTCTATAAAGTCAATCATTTTACAAATCACATAACATTACTTTCAAACTGAAAGATCAGAATTTTCAATTTTCTAAGTCTGGGCAAATGAAGAAATTTTAAATTCAATTTAATGTAATAAATGATTTCCACACTACTTCGATAAAACTAAAGGCACATATAAAAATAAGTAAATTACACTGGATTAAAAGTTTTAATAGTACAAAAATATACCAAAAATTTCTAATATAAAATAAGGAGTGTATTTTATTAGAAATACAATTTTCTTCCATTGAAGAATAATGAATCACGCATCATGATGGGAAAATTGCAGAAACATATAACGTGAAAAACTGCTCTCATTCAGCTTCACAAATATGCTTCCGTGCATGTTTCGCTAAAATAACTGAAATTCAGTAAAAGAATGGCTATGCTCTGAATGGCCATTAGAACTGTACTGCAAATCAACGCACATACAACTGAAAATAAAACAATACATTTGTTTAAAGAAAGCAAAATAATATTTGAAAAAAAATACAGTTCTACCGATTTTCTTCTGCATTGCGCTTGAATTCAATGGAACCTTGAATTACATCACTTTGTTCAACCTGAAACGGTTTCACGTACAAAACAGTCTGCAGCCAATGTGTAGGTCTAAAATAAATGAAACAATTCCTATTTTCAGCTAAAAATCAAAGCCCCAAGCTTGAAAGCAGATATATTTAAATAATAAATTTAAAAAAATTATGATAAAGTAACACAAATATTTAAAATGTTGGATGGAATTACAAAAAATGGTCTAATTGATCTAATAAACTCACGCTTCAAATGGTGCAGTGTCGAGTTCCACTTGAGCAGGAAACAAGGCGTTGAACCAAATGCAAAAGCCAAAAACATCACCTCTGCCAATGCATTCACAACTAAATTTGCCCTGTAAAAACAACCATTTAATTAAAAGTTTAATTTAAAAGAAAAATTCAAATTTCGCCAACTTACTTTCAACGATTGCAAATCTTCTTCTTGAACAGTTCTCAAGTCAATTTCGAATAATTTCGCTTGAATACCCATCACTTCTTCAGGTGTAATGTCATGGCAAACCATCTTACCTAACGGTCAAACAAAAAAAAATCTATATATGCACACAGCAATCTTCCCAATACAATACTGTTCAATAAATTTTAATTTCGACAATTTTTGACTTCAAAGTTCAATATAAAAGAACCTAGTAACACCGTTTATTTGTAGTTTGCTACAACCGTAGATGTTGCGTTGTCAGTTGAGTTTAATTGAATAAAAAAATGAGTTCATGGTAAAATCCTTTGCAAATTTGCAAGTTGCAAAAATTTTCCTAATAAAACGTAAAGCATCGTAATAAAGTAATAAAATTAAATGAAGTATTCTTTGTTTAATCACTCTTTTAGTTTTTCCACTTACTAAGCCTGAATAACTATCGCGGAACAATGAAATAATTAAAAAAGAAAACCATTTGCTTTTGAATGTTAATTAATTTAGATAGATAAAAAATTTTACGATATGAAAACAACAAGAGATGAAGATGGAAAATTTTACGTTCGTATTCAGACATTCAGCTGCAATTGCATACCTGACATTTGTTGAAATCATAACAACAATAGCAATTAAATGATAGCAACAGTTATAGAAGCGAATAATGATGGCAATAATAATATTATTAATAAAAGTATGGCAAACAATTGAACAAGTGCAATTGTGTGCGTGTATTCAAATAACAGACGTTCGACAGCTTCGAAAAAGCTCTTCAAAATGCTCTTGTGTCAAATTTTCGTCACCTTTGACGGCTTGAATTTCGATGATTCTTCAGAAGCAAACAACATTCTCATAACACTTTTGTCTTGCAAAATAACCCCAGACGCAAAATTAAAATTCTCAAATAAAATGCAAAAAAAGAAAGAAAAAGAAAAAAACATAAAAATTGAAAAAAAATTTCCAAGTTTTGGCATTCAAAAAGGGAACTGATGCAAATTAATTAATCAACCTCAGCCAACAGCAGTCGTATGCCTACTTCATGACAATTTTTTTCCTCGTTTGCAAAGATGTCACCTGAAAAGCTGAGCAATATCGAAGGCGGAGCGTAGCAAAAAATACAAACCCAAATTCGATAAACGTGATAAGCATAAACTCTTAAATGAAATATAGCATATAAAGATACAAATATCGTAATTATTGACAAAAATTCATTCAAAACAAATATTCAATATTCGGCTTTATCACCATTTCCATTCCTATTTCTGTAAAGTTAATGAAAACATTTAAAATGTCTTCAATTCCTTTATTACAATTAGTTATCATGTTATTCGTTGACAAAGAAGAAAAAAAAGGTAAATTCTACAAGAAGCACAAAATTTAATAAGAAAAAAAATTGAATTATCAAAAAATCCAACAAACCGTTGTGAAGTTAAAGTGAGCAATCTGTTCATTCATTCAGAGTAGTATAATTTTTAGAAGAAATCTAAAAAAAAAGCCAACAATACTCAACTGAATTAATTGTTCAATAAAAATGGTATATCACTAGGCGACTGGAAAACAGAATGCTTAATTCGAATTCAAACTAAAGCTGACATCGGGAATAAATAGCAAAAATATGACAGAAAAAGTATCGATTGAGAAAACAAAAGAATTTCGTTGAAAAATTATTCAAAATACCACTCATTCAACACCAATACACGGCTTAGCAAAGCTTGGGAAAAAATAAGATAAAATTTGAGAAAAAATTATTATAAGTGATTGATGCTAATTTATTTATTAAAATTTGAAAAGCTATATGAAAAAAAAATTTTTTTTCTTTCATCAAGTCAAAAATCAAATTTGTTTGTGAATGCGCAAACAAACAATTGTTATTGGATTGAATTTCATCCAGCTCTTTGAAATTCAACTTCTCTTCCTCCCTCTCTTTCAGCATATCTTTCTTTTTGTCTCGCCCAAGCACAATTCAACTATTGCAACTAGCATCCTTAGGCTGCTTTTACTTTATTGATTGTAAAATAAATAATGAGGAAGAAAATTTTCAAATTACATTCAATTAAATCACTGCAACACTGTTAATTATAAAACAGGCCGATGAATGAGTCAACAAATATTAAAAGAAGCTAAACAAATAATAAACAAACATGCGTATATTAGCATCTACGTACTTAATATTATTATTTTTTCCCTGTTATTTCTATTTCCTTCCCTACAATATTTTCCATTATGGATAAAATTAAATATTCAGTAGTTGCAATCAAAATAGCAGCACTAGGTAATAAGTGGAAAAGAAAAAGGCAAAACTTGAAAAAGTTTCTTAACAATCTACGTCGCTGCTTCCAAGCTCACTAAAATAGAACGACTAAGCAGAAGAAGAAGAAAAAGAAGAAGAAGTCATCCTTTTCAACAAAGAGAACTAAAATTGGGCGGAGTCAACAGAGGTCCAACCAACATCCGTTCCAACAAGCCAAATTCTCTTTCCAATTCGATTCTCACTGACGGCCGGTTGACGAGCTCGCAACAAGTGCAAGCCATTCAAGCAAGTTGGGCAAAAGTCTCATTTCATAAGCATACCTCACATACTCACACACACATACACACACACACACACACACACACATATATATATATATATACATGTCCATATGCATATGTATTTATACATACGTAATAAATGCTCATATGCATAGATTATACGTATATTTTGGGGAAAAAGTGGATCATCATAATCATCACAAATATTCAATATTCGCTTTATAACTGTCTCAATAAAAAAAAAATACAATTCTAGAATTGGTTGTCATCACTGGAACTAGAATTGTACATATATAACCACTGAAAGTACACAACAACGGCGGTGGCAGCAAAAACAGCAACAACAAAAGACGAGAGAAAGAAGACGAGATACAACGACCAGACACACGCGTACGCACAAACATCGACACTATCGACTTAAGCTTGCTCAAGAAAGCCAATTTCAAACAAAGCCGCTTAATTGGCTAGCCAAAATTAATTGGTTGGCCAGTAAGTTCGCCAAAACCAAGTGGGCAGCAACTTTAATTGGCCACTGTCAGTGCCAACACCTCTGAAAAGCAGAAAACCCTCGTCCATCTGTGCAGACACATAATATACATATATGCATATGCATATGCATATGATAACTGTAAGTATTGAAAAAAAAAGAAAAAAACAACGATCACAATAGCCACAAACAAACAACCCGACTTTATGTCGAGCTGAGTTGAGAATTTTAGCTCCAATACCATGGTACGGTTGATGATGTTAAAACTTCTGATCGCCGGTATACTGATCGCTTGCCCTTGCCGAGGGTTAATTTGTTACATGTGTGCCACCAGTCCCGGTGCATTCGACCACGTAACTACGGATAATTTCCGAATCAAAGTCGACTTACGCCTGCCGTTCTGCCGTCGATTGGAGACGGTGCAATGCGACCGTGATCAAAATGCCTGCCTATCCATTTTAACATATATGCCTGAGACGAACAGCTATTGGCTTGGCAAAGGTTGTACCAAAATCCGTGAACCGTTCGAATCGATCGGCTGCACCAGTTCCAGCACCACACATTTGGAAGCACCAATTGGTGACCAAATTTCACAACGCGCTCGCATTTCATCCGGTCAAACAATGCAAGACATCTGCCTGTGCAATCGCAACTATTGCAATGCAAGCACTCGACCCAGATTTAGCATCCCTTTGGCAGGTTCGTTAATAATAATAATAATTATTATAACCATATTCCATTATTGGCGTTGAATGTGATGTTGCTGTTATATTTATTATTTGATTAATTCGTTGCTCAAACTGAACTTGACTTGATGAAAATCCGTGCCCACTGTCATCGTTCATACTTAACAATTATCGAAGCTTTTCGTATATATTTTACTTATTACACACACACACACACACACACTCTCTCTCTCTCTCTCTCTCTCTCTCTCTCTTTACTCGTATTTTCTTTCTTTATTGTTCTGCTTATTATTATTTTGATTGAGTAAATAATTTAATCTAGTTATCACTTGAATTCACGCAAATCAAACAACCTCAAATTCCCCTGTGCGTAATTGCAAATTCTGATAACTAACTCGCTAAGCGGTGCACATTTGCTTTGCTTAAATTTCAACTTACCGATCATGTTCTCATACTCTTGATGAACCATACGATCCATGTCAACACCGTACAATTTCATCACGTCGTACCAGGATTCAGCTCTGCAACAAAATGCAAGTGAACAAAATTCCATTTTTTCTATTCTTTTTCACATGCAAACAGTGCCTAGAAATGATGAACTGCGTTTGCCCGACAGGAATAATAAACATACGCACTCGTTCGGGAAACATCAAACCATCCTGCATCAAAAAATAATTAAATTTATAATTGGAATAATAAAATCAAAATCAAAAAAAAAAAATAATAATACAATTACCTTGTGAAGCCATCGATTTCGAGCGGCGATCACCGATGGCAACATCCATTCCGTCATCAAACCATAACCCTGCAAAAATTTTTCCCAAGCATTTCAAAGGTGTAATGTAATATTTTTTAACAAGCCATCCGAAAAATTGACTTTAAACTAACCATCCATTCGCTGACGATACAATCGACAGAGCCTTGCAGTTGCAGTTTCTGAAAATGGACAATTGCGATTGATTGAACAAGTTTCCGCCGTTGTTAACACTACAACTTAGCATAAATTGAAAACAAATCACTTATGGCCAAATTTCAATGCTTTAAATCTCATCTATTCAATGAGAAGCAAATTGAACAATGAATTCAATTCATTTTTGTGAAAAGAAACAACAACAATCTCTACATCCTATCCATAACAGCTAAATATTATTTAAATGTCTAAACAGATTTAAAATATCAATTGGAAGAAAATTTAATTAAATTAAATGCAGAAAAAAAAACACAGAAACTTTTATTTTTCAAACTCAAATGATAGCTTTATAAACTGTTACAAAATATGAAATTATTTATTTCATTTGTAATTCAATCTCTTTCTTATTATTATTATTGCTAATCGAATAGAATTGATGAATTTTAAACTGCTTTGAAGAAGTATAATTTTGAATATAGAATAACATGAAACAAATGCAGAAATGGTGTTGTTTCATTTATCGGAGCAGAAGCTGCTGTTGCAGCAGCAGCAATGAACAAAGTTTAGCCAGCCAACAAGCGTCAGTCAATCGACGCCAGAAGATATGGCAAAATGAGAGATATAATTAAATAGCGTCAATCAACCACTTCTGTTCTTACAATCTCAGTCCAATCAAAACAACACTATTTATTGTCAAGCAGATTGAACAAATCTTTGAAGTGATCTTTTTAAACATCAGCAAATGAAAACAAAAGAGAAAAATTAATTTCATCCCATTTTGAAATTCAATGACAACTCATTTAAAATAGTACTATTTTCTTCAAGCAATAAGATCTGAAATACGGGTTTAAACTGCTCTGCATTTTTGCATAAGTGTATAATTTGAAAAAAAAGATATCAGTATTTAATTGCAAAAACTAAACAAATCTTGTTTAACATGACAATACAAAAAAAGAATATCTACTCTAAACCTGCTACCGCTAAAGTAAACTATCTGCAAAAAACTGCACAACATTGTTAATTAAAATATAATTTCAAAGACTCACTTCTACGGGAACGTTGTGTACTTGCACTTTGTCGACCACATTATTGTCAGAAATTATTCTTCTCATATGGTTAACAATATCTGACGCTTCCACTGCGTGGACTGAAAATGCGTTTTGAATTTTAAAAAATGTTTTTTTCTTCAAACAACACTGATATTATAATTCATACCAAGTTTGGCACCAGCTTGACATGCAAACAGGGACAGTATACCTGAAATTACAGCGAGATGTTCAAAAGCAAAGCAAGAAAAAAAAACAATTTCACTGCATGAGAAGTAAAATATTTTTGCTTTAATCAATAAAATTGCACTTCGCAAAAAAGCTTAAGCAAATTTCTAAGAAAATACGAAAAACATCTCAAATAAATTTTAAAAAAAAACTTAGCACCTGTACCAGCACCAACATCGAGAACAACTTTGCCAGATATAAAATTGGAATTTCGTTGCAATGCTTCCCTGCAATAAAAAATAAAAAGAAAATATCAACGTTGTATTTATTATTATAAAATTTAAAGTAAACTCACTGATAAGCTTTCGTTCTTCTCGTATCTAAAATCATGTGCAGGTGACATTGTGGATCAGAGTAAGATTCAAAGTAGGATTCGTCGTCATCTGCAAAATAAAAATATGCAATTTAAATGTACAATTTAAAATATCACTTGATCAATAACCTGCGCATATTCGACGCCGCTTCCGAGTTTCTTTCGAAGTCATAGCTAAATCATACAACATGAACTTAATTTTCGAAAAAAGATGCTTTCGAGAATTACTGTAAATATTGTAAATCAGGTATAAATGTACATGATTAAAATTTCAATGTATCCTGATTTCTGGTATGAAGTGATGAGTGAAAAAAAAACATTCACATGCAATATTAAACTGCAAATAAAAGTCTGGATTCGGTTGTCAATTAAAAAAAATAATAAAATTCGAATTAATTTGTGCAAACTTTGAATGAGAAATTGTAATTTTTCAATCTTGCCACGGTAACACAAATTGAAACTTGCTAATTGTATATTTTCTAATTTTATGAAAAGTTCATCAGCTTGAGAAAAAAAATTAATTATTTTTCAATGTGTGATGATAAATTTTATTTGATTTCTTCTTCAAAATCTACGCCACATGTTAAATCAATCACCTCCCCTGAAGGGTAGAACAGCCCCCATGATCGTCATGTTCAAGAACCCGAATGCTCTAATGCACGGTGATATACAATTTCTGCCAAAACTTAATCGTCGGCTTACAGACAACCGACCGTAGTTGGCAAGACCAATAAATTTTATAATCGATTGAATAGAATTTAATTTTTCAAAAAAAAATTAAGGATAGCAAAATTACTTCACACAAATTCTGTTTATATATTCTTAACTAGAGTGCAATTAAGAATTGAAAATCAAAAGTGATCAAAAGCAAAAATCAAAAAAATGAATAAATAAGAAATAAGAATATCTGAATAAATATAATTGAACTTGATTTGAAGAGAAATATGTAGAAATAAATAATCGTAAATTACGTCATTGAAGAGGAAAATGATGTTTCTCAAAGAATGTTGAACTTGTTATGAATATCCTGGACAGAAAATTTGGCTAAACTTTTCTTGACCCAGGCACAACCGTATTGCTTACGTGCGTTGCAAGCAGAATGGGTGGCTACGTGCAAAAACTTCGCCAACGAATAGAAAGCATTTAGGTCAAACTGACAAGCAAGCAAGAAATTTAAGTGGTCTGATAGCGCCATAGACGATCACTTTCAGTTCACTGCAGCAACACAAATCACCACCAAGCGCTTTAACCATTTTCATCGGTGACAACAAAGATCAGGTAAAAAAAAGATCATTCTCATATTTCATTATTATTATGATTATTATTGAATATTTTATTTAAAACAACAAATTTATTGGTCATACAATTGAAAAAAGTTGTTCTTAATTCACACACATGTTCCTCTGCATGTTCTAAACAACGTCGTTATATTATTTAAATAAAATCCAATATTGCCAAGTTAAACACTTGTACCTAAATGATAGACTGCACATAGTAAACTACAATATTCAGCGTTCATCGTTCAACCATGCCATACGCGAAAATAGCTTATTCAAATTATGAAAATGAATAATAAGTTTAAAGTTCAAAAGTTGACTTCAACAATAAATGAATACAGCTGAGATAGATAATGAAATATGTAATAATATGAATAATAATATAAATTCAATTCTGAGCTTTTTTGAAAAGAAAGAGGATTGTAAAAATTCGGACTATGACATCAAGCAGAAACTAGACTCTTAGCAGATGAAAAGAGCTGTTTACTAGGCCGAACAATGTCCTTCACACATGATCGACTGTGTTCCGACTTTGCAAGGTCAGTTCCCATCACTCGCTGAGTAATATTTTCCCTTTGCAGAAAGCTTATTTCTAATTTCAATGTAAAAAAAAACTTGATAAATTATTAAATTAAGCATAAATGTAATAAGGTGATTTAACAAAGCCAAAAAAATAGAAAGAAAGAAAGAAGCCACATAAATGCAGACATAAACACCCAAAGCAGACGTGGAACAACAGCTGATGCAGCTGACTAGACAGACGTTCTGGAAGCGAGATGTTGAAACGTTTCCCAAATAACAACTTTTATATTATAGTCTAGTCGACGAAGCAACTGCTTCTTCTGAAAATAACAAATTATTTCTTCACCAATCCACCAGTGGAAACAGCTTTTTCCGCCTGCCCCACCCTCTGAACCCCAAAATTCAAAATCAACAAATACCAATTAAAAGTTTTGAATAAGAAGATTATTTATTTATTTGAAAAAAAAATATTATCATACAAATCAAGAAAAATCAATGCTAAATTTGTACAAAGTACTTCTCTCAAATTCAACAACTCTTTGTGTTTAGTTCGTGTAAAAAAGAATTTTAAAGCTCTGCTTCAACAACCAATTCAAAATTTCAAACAGTCATAAATAAATAAATAAATAAATAAATAACTTATTTTTCATAATTTCACTAATCTGTTCATTTTGATCAGATCAATGAAAATGAATTCAAAATTTTAAGCCAAAAATGAAAAAAAAATAAACTGCCATTGCTTGGGATAGAAACGAAAAGATGAACAATTTCAACTTTGGTCAAAAAATAGGCTGCATTCAAGATAATTTTTTGCATTTCAATTTCGTAATTGATCATTTTATTTTAAATAATATTTCATTCAATAAGTTTCAATTGAACACAACCTGATTGACATCAAAAAACCACTGACACATTGTTGAGTTGTTTTATAGAATCGCGTAGAATGAATTATGAGAAAAAAACGTATATTTTTTTTCATTTTACAGAAAATATTTTAAAAAAAAATACAACAATGTTGAACATGATCTGGCCATTGACCACGGCAACGTTGTTGCTTAATGCAATAACGTTGCCGTTCAGTCGAGGTGAAGTGTTCACATCTATGGCCAACATCGACATGCTATTGCAAATGGGTGAAGATGTGTCACGTATTATTGACAACTATGTCGAAGAAGATGAACGACGTCTTGAACAATTAAAAAAGTAAAAATTTACATTTCTACCAAATTCAACTTCAATAATTAATAAATATTTCAGATTATCCGCCGAGTACAAGTCTCACAAAGTGCAAGTGTATGGCCAAGAAGGTACTGACAACGTCATTGTGAATCCGGTCGAAAGTTTTGCCATTGTCAAGCAGCTCGCGGACAACTGGCGCTATGTGGAACATTTGATGAAAGCCAATTCGGCCGAAAGTACCAACCGACAGCTTCCAAATGGATTATCATTAATTGTAATTGTGCAATTTTCCATTTATCAGAAATGATACAAAATTTCACCCATCACACACCCAACACCATAGTCAGACTGCCAAGTGAAGAGGATGTAATTGGAATGGCGGTTGGATTGATGCGCATTCAGGATGTGTACAAATTGGACACCCACGACATGGCCGAAGGGAAAATTAGAGGTGTTCTCGATGGACGCAAACTGACTGGTATTGAAGAAATTTTTTCACATGCATACCCTTGTATATATTTATCATATTTTTAAAATTTCAGCCTACGACTGTTTGGAAATTGCCCGTGTAGCTTATAATAAACAAGATTTCTATCACACTCTGCTTTGGGCAACCGAAGCTTGGGATCGTGTGCAAAAAGAAGAAGAACCAACCGCTGACGAGGCGACCATATTGGAATACATCGCCTTCGCCATGTTCAAGCAAGGCAACATCGAATGGGCCATCCATTACACAACACTGATCAAACAAGTCGACCCGAATCACCCCCGGGCATCGGGAAATTTGAAATATTACCAAGATTTATTAGATCCAGAAGGCAAGCCCAGAAAAATTGACCCAAAAAAGCTGCCACCGCCGACAAACCGTCGTCCTGACGATCTGAGCATCCCTGAACGAGACGTCTACGAGGCACTGTGTCGCAGTGAATATCCAATAGTGAGTTTGTTCACTCACTTCAATTCAACGTTCAATCCTTTGCCACCATATTTGACATTTGTAGCCTGACAAAGATCGTGCCAAGCTGTACTGCTATTACAAACGTAATCGACCATTTTTGAAATTAGCACCCATCAAGGTTGAAGTGATGCATTGGAAACCAAAAATCGTCTACTTCAGAGGTGTCATTTCTGATGAAGAAATTGCTGTCATCAAACAACTCGCTTCACCATTGGTAAGATGTTTTTCTTCTATTATTTATATTTATCAAATAAAAATATTCAAAATTTTAAACTGTATTCATTTTCAGTTGAAACGAGCGACCGTACACAATGCTGATACTGGACAATTGGAAACTGCAAGCTACAGAATCAGCAAGAGGTAAATTGAAATTTAATTCCAAAAAAAGAAGAAACAATCTACATATCTCAAACGTGAAAAGTTTAAAAAATAATTGAAATAATGTAATGTTTCATTCTTGCAGCGCTTGGCTTAAAGATACAGAACACGAAGTTGTTAAACGCATATCTGATAGAATTGACATGATGACCGATTTGACAATGGAAACTGCTGAACTTTTACAGGTATTTTGACAAATTTTCAAAATAATACATTCATATTATATTTACAAAAACATCTATTCAGATTGCCAATTACGGTATTGGCGGACACTACGATCCTCATTTCGACATGTCTACAGTAAGTCAATTTGAATTTTTATCGAATAATTCAAATATTCAATGTGAACACTGTTTAAGAAAAATAAATAAATGAGAATTTCTTTTTCAATCTTTCTTAAAATTTTTAAAGTGAAAATCAATTTTTAAGAAAAAGAGAACAAATTCAAAAATGATTATTTATCAATGTATAATAGTACCAACGATGCAATGGGTAAAAATTATGCACGACAATGTGAAAACCATTTTTCAGCGAGGTGAAAGCGATCCGTACGAAGAAGGAACCGGAAATCGCATCGCCACCGTTCTATTTTACGTAAGCTATTACTGATTTTTCTTTTGCTTTTTTAGACAAATGATCCGTACAGTTTCGAAAGTTTAAATGCAGGAAACCGAATAGCAACCGTTCTATTTTATGTAGGTTATTGATATGGAAGTTATACTTTGTTCATGTTGTTGTAAATACTTTTATTCATAAGAAAAAGGTTTGTTAAAGTGGAAAACAATACGGAAATTGCACGACGATGATTAATACAACTTTCACATATTATATGAAATGGCATTATTATTTTTATAGATTTCACAACCGGAAGCTGGTGGCGGAACAGTGTTCACTACTCACAAAATTACTGTCGAACCAAGCAAAGTAATTTAATTGTTTTATTCATTTAATGGAATTTTATTAAAAATGCTTACAGCACGACGCTGCGTTTTGGTTTAACGTATTGCAAGGAGGAGAGCCGGATATGACTACGCGTCATGCAGCGTGTCCTGTACTGGCGGGTACAAAATGGGTGGCTAACAAATGGATTCATGAAAGAGGGCAAGAATTTCGTCGTCCTTGTTCTATGAAAGAAACTGACTATGAATAAACAACTCCTACGTACGCTGAAATTGCTCTAAATTTTTACCATTGTTCTTTTTTTCCAACTTTATCAAACATTTCACTTTATCCTATTATTATTCTTATTATTGTTAATTGTTTCAACTGTATTAAAGATTTCACATGCATTTCTCGTTTCATTATAGCGAATTCAAGCAATGATGAACAGTAAATTGACGAACAACATACGAATAAAATGAAATAACAAATGTCTTACCTTATGAGCAATCTTCTTAATTTACAAATAAATTCTTCGTCCTTCTTATGCTACCTTCTTACGTTGCATACAATAATAAACAAAACTACTGACCAGCTCGGCTAATAGATTCAAATTTTATCACTTAACTTACAGTAAAATAAATAATACTTGAGTGTCACAATGTTTTTACTGAACGTATTATAAGCAACGTAGATATGAGTAAATTTAGTAAGCATGCTGGATTTTTTACTTTAAATAAGTATTTATTTCAAACTATGTACTGGTACAACTGTAGTGTGAATTACTTTAACAATAAAATTTATAGTTAACAATGATGAGAAAACTGGATCTAATTCATATTTGCATTGATGTAATGATCAACCGATGTGAAGATTCCTCCTCCTATTTCCTTAATTTATTTCTTCCACAACAGCACAACAAATTCATTCCTATTTATAGTGCTTGCTCTAAAAACAAAACTACACTAACCATTTGGTCTTACTGTAGGTCATTGGACTTGAATTTTGTTGCACGCGGAAAAATATGATCTTTATTTAAAACTTGTTTTATTGACTGCTGTTCTTATAATTTAAATTCCTTGATTCTTTAGTATTTTCCCTCGGGTGCGTTACTTCTGCTACGCGGCTGTTGCTTGCCTGACGAGTATATCTATCGTAGGCGATGCTTTCTTGAAAACGACCGCTTTTCTTTTGTTGTTAAATTGTTTTCACCTTTCATTTAGATTGAACAACTTTTGACGGATTTCTACTTAAAATAAAGCTCAAACATGGCAGCCTTAAATTTCATTATTTTTATCACACTGATCGACTGGTGGTATGCCATGCGATCATCTGCTGAGGTATTTACAGCCATGGCTGATGTAGAAAACCTCATTCATACTGAAGATAATGTGGTGGACGTGATTGAACAGTACATTGAAAGTGATCTGAGACGACTGCAGCGTTTGAAAAGGTACATTTTTAAATTTTACTTTGTTTTATTTTTGAAATATTCATCTTTTCATCCGGGAGATTTCCTTTTTTCCACTTCCTCCAACATGAAGAAGACCTATATATAGTACTGTTATAAGTGACAGATTAAATATTCAGCTGAGCAAGTTTATAATATGAAGAAGAATGCAATTTATCAAAAGTCGCACCCTAATATTCTATCCAAAGATGACGTTTTTACCTTGAGCAGTTCGGCGACCTTTTCTCAAAAGTGACACACACACACACACATACACATGAGAGTCATTTTCGGAAAGCCAATTTATATTTTATTGTCAGTTGTTGAAAATGTTACCTGCATGATATAATTATTAGAGAAAAATAACATTACAGTTTATTTTAATTAATAATTCACATAGTTTGGCACAAGAATATCGTGAAAGCAAAGAAAAAGCTTTGAAAGAAGGTGCAGATCGACTTTACAATCCAGTGAATGCATTTTTATTTATTAAAAAATTGACCGAAGAGTGGAACGACGTTGAACAGTTGATGAAATCTGACCACGCAGATAGTATTAAATTTATTTTCATGTTCAATTTTACAATATAAAAAAAGACTTACATTTGATAACTATTTTCAATAGTTTACTTACAAAACATAACTGCCATGCGGGATTCATCGATGGCTAAATTCCCCACTGAAGAAGACTTGACCGGAGCGGCCGAAGCTTTGCTACGCCTTCAAGATGTCTACAAATTGGACACGCATGAATTATCTTCTGGAAGAATAAAAGGTGCCAAGCAGGGTCTTGAATTGGATGGTATGAATTAATTTGTTTAAATGTTTCTTCGTTTGTTTTTTTAATTTTAATTTACGCTCAACAATAGCTAATGGCTGTTTTGAACTTGGTCGAGTTGCTTACAACCAAAAAGATTATTACCATGTGATCCTTTGGATGCAGGAAGCATTGAATCGCGTTGAACACGAAAATCCGCCGTCTGTTGATGAAGCTGAAATTCTCGAATATCTTGCTTTCGGCATGTATCAACAAGGCAACGTGAAAAGAGCGTTGCAATTGACGAAACGCTTGCAACGCATCAAGCCCGACCATCCTAGAGCTGCAGGAAACGTCAAATGGTATCTGGATATGCTAGCCAAAGAAGGTGTGTCCAGAGTTACCGATCACGATCTGCCACCAATCGTTAATGCTCGTCCGAACGATCAAGCTCTGCCAGAGAGAAAGGACTTTGAAGCATTGTGTCGTGGTGAATATTTGATGGTAAAATTGAAATTATATAAATATGCATAATTTCTTTAGTAAAATTACTTTTTATTTTCAACAGACAGAAAAGCAACGTTCGCATTTGTATTGCTATTACAAGCGTGATACACCATTTTTGAGTTTGGCACCGATCAAAGTTGAAGTGATGCATTGGAAGCCAAAAATTGTCATTTTCCGCCAAGTGATCAGTGCAAACGAGATTGCTGTATTGAAAACTCTAGCCTATCCTCGGGTAAGATTTCATTCTCGGAATGTGTTAATATACTTCTTGAGAGAAAAGTGGGCAGTATCCATCGCGCTTGCTTTTTCGCGTACTTTTTCAGCTTTCCCGAGCGACGGTGCAAAATTCCGAAACTGGCGAACTTGAAACTGCTAAATACAGAATCAGCAAAAGGTGTCGAACTGTTTATTTTTCCTTTATTGGGGCTCACCTTAGCTTTTATTATAGCATGCTTTTTTGTCTCTTATTGTATGCCAATTATCTATCATTTCCATTAGTTTTGCTTGTTATTATTGCTTTGTAGTTGCGAAGAGCCACCGTGCACAACAAGGAGACGGGACAACTGGAACATGCTTCGTATCGTATCAGTAAAAGGTGTTTGTTGTTTGCATTCACTTTACATACTGCTTGTTGTTGTTAGATATGCTAGAAAACATAACAGTTGGGGTAGCTATAGTTGCCAATACGAAATAATCTGCTTACTCAACTTGATTTTGAAATTTTGGTAATTTATAATTTTTCAGCGCATGGCTGAAAGAACACGAACATCCAGTAGTTGAAAGAATCGTAAAAAGGATCCACGATATGACTAACTTGAATATGGAAACTGCTGAAGATCTTCAGGTATATTTTTCAGCTTGAAGAAATTGTTCGACTTCGGTTATACATTGATTCTTTCTTCATTTTTCACATTTGGCATCACTGGTTTTCTTTTTTCTTTTGTCAGTGATCATCATCAATATATAAATATTCCATTTACAGATTGCCAACTACGGTCTCGGAGGTCATTACGACCCTCACTTCGACCATGCTAGGGTAAGCATCGTGCTAGAGGGCCGTTGTCAATGATAAATTGCATTTTTCAATAAAATCTTAATATTGAAATGAGAAGAATGATAATCAAAGAAATAAAGTAATAAAAGATATTTACATTGACAACGTTCTCTAGCACGAAATTCTTTCTTTACTTATTTGTTGCTTTTGTTTAGATAGCCAATTACGGAATAGGTGGTCACTATGAACCTCACTTTGATATGTCTACGGTAAGCGATGCGCCGGTTATCTCTCTCATCGATAGAGAGGCTCTAATTAAGAACATAAAAAAATTGTAGATATATAAGTAATTAGAGATTATTTATAAAAAAGAGATAATAAAATAAATGAAACAGCCTCTCTGTTGAGGAGAGAAAATATCCGGTTCAATTTTCAGTAGACCTTTGCTCATGGACTATTTCAGCGTGACGAAGTGGATCCATATGAGCACGGGCATGGAAATCGCATCGCCACCGCCCTTTTTTATGTGAGTATTTTGTTCAACATATTTTGCAAGATTTGCTTTTTCTTTATAGAAGGAAGAGGTGAATGCTTTCAAAAGCCTGAACACTGGTAATCGGATCGCAACGGTTCTGTTTTATGTATGTATTTATTTTATAAGCACTGTCGGTTGAATTTTGTTTCCTTTTGCTTTTTTTTCTTTTCTACTTATACCGCATGCCATAATCAAAAATCTGCTTCTATTTGCATGCAAAATGTGCAAAGGGCAAAAGTTCAAACAAAAACGGAATATTTCAAATTCTGTGCATGTTAATATATATGTGCAACTTTATCCCTTTTCTTCGATTAGTTATGTGATATAGTTGAAAAGTCAACCTGTCTGGACAACAAATATCCTTCTCCTTTTAGATATCTCAACCTGAAGCTGGTGGTGCAACAGTGTTTATTACACACAAGTTAGCCATTTTTCCGGTCGAGGTAAATTTTAAAAAAAGCTATCAATGAGAATTGGAATTACTTGTTTAATGCATGTGAAATTCAGGGTGACGCTGCGTTTTGGTTCAATTTGAAACCCAATGGCGAAGGTGACATGTCGACCCGCCACGCAGCTTGTCCAGTTTTAGCTGGTGTAAAATGGGTTGCGAATAAATGGATCCACGAACGTGGTCAAGAGTTTTATCGACCATGCGGTCTACTGGAAGATGACTATGAATAAATGTGAACAGAAATGATAAACCAACCACCGTTATTATTATTATTATTATTGTTTTCAATCAATTACAATTCTTATTCTTTTTTAAACATACAAATTTCAGTTTTAATACCAGTACAAAGTATTTTGTTATGATTATCGTTTCTGAAACTGTTGCTTTTAATTTCCACGATACAATATGCAAATATATAATAATAGCCTCAAGCCAAACGATGATTTATCCCCTGGTCTTCCAGTACAATCTCAATTTTTTTGACATTTCGTTTTCACTACCTACCTTCTTCTTTATTGAATGCTATACTTAATTAAGTAAGTATGTAATGAAATGGCCTGTTATTTGCTTATTTATCAGTTTATTACATATATCTTGATTAATATACATTGTTGCTCTCCTGTGCTGAATAAAAAGATTCCAAAAAAAAATCCATGATACCTTTGGAAATGAATTTATAAAAGATCGAATGAAATTGAAAAAAAAAGATTATGCGCAATGTGATTGACGATGATGCACTGAAAAGCAGCAAAAAGTATGCTTTGGTCGTGGAATGTGCTTTCAGAAACACAACGACTGGCGATTGTCATCGATGAGATCAATCGACTGGATGCCAAATGCCGCCGCGCCAGAAATCGGTTCCAGAATATGACTGGCGACCAAGAAAATCTACGCACATGGAAAAGATCTCACAAAAGCTGACATGACAATATTGCTGACAAAATATTAACAACCAAGCAAGACCTCTTCTACCATTCATGAACAAAGCAAAAAGGAGAAAGAAAGGAAAAGAAAGAAAAAATACAATAATCTTCTTACCCGAGTATCTTGTTCACTGATTGGTTCTGCAATTTCAACAAAGTTGCGAATATCGTCGAGAGTTAGCTGTGGTCCAGCAGCCAGATGACACTGATCCGATGGTAGAGTAGCATTGTACTGGTTGTGGCAGATGTAGAATTCCGAACCCCAGGTACTTCGTTTCAGTAATATGCGTAATGTGCGCGCTCGACTAACACGAAAAAATTGTGATTCAATATAAGCATGCGGTTGTCGCTTGTCGAAAATCAATGTACCCAAGAAAAACCCATTTTTCCCTGGGAACATAAAAAATATTTAAACAAAAATAACTGAAATTGCATTGTGCATTTTTGCATCATCTACCTGCAGGCTTTATTTTTACGTTGTTGGCCGCACCAATTGCATGTGCAGTTAATGAAAATCGTGGCCCATTAGCTATGGTGCTATCGAGAAGCCATCGGCAAGATTGACCAACTGTAAAAATTGCATTTTTCAACAACAACAACTACATGTTCTGTGCTTGATAAATTCTTGTTCTCCTAATACCTGAAAAATTGCATCCAAGTGCTTGGCATGCTTCCGGTTCACCTATGCGAGGAGAATCGCACACGTCGGCTTTGTATACAATATCGTCGATTGCGACGAACTGCTCACCAGCATCTGCTTCACCAACGCCGATAATTGCCAGCTTTAAAATATTATTATCAATCTGCAAATGCTACCTCTTTGAACCAATATGCATTCAAATATATACCTGATACGGTTCATAAATTGGCCCTGGAATAAAAACTGGACTAAAGTCATCCTGCACTTCTGTACAATAGATAGAATTCAACGATTCCACTTTCAGCACGCAAACTTTGAACGATGCTTCTCCAGCTTTCCATCGTCTGAAAAATCCACAGATTTAGTTAAAATGAGATTTTTTTTTTAAAAAGCACAAAATTCACTTGAAGTTTAATTCACCGTTACCACGCTGACAGTAAAATGCCGGACTAATCAAATATCCACTACCGGCAACAGTCATCTGCTGAACAGTTATCATACCAAAAGCACCATCTGAAACAAAAATTAATATAAAAATTATTAACAAAGCCTTCTTATTTAAAAAAACAAAATATAAATACTTGGATGAGTAGAATTCCAATATGATTTATCCGACACTTGTACGACAGTACTCCAGTTGTACTGATCGTCAAGTACATTACGCCACAAGCAGACATTATCAAAAGTGCACTCTGCTTCAGCAGCAGAAGTAGCATACAGATGTGGAGATGGAGCCAAATCAATTTCGGCAAATTTTGGTTGTTCAGATTCAATTTCTGAAAGTTTGTACACTCAAAGATTTCGCTTAATTAAAACAAATATTCATAAAATTCAAATCTACCCGGCAGACATACGTTGGCTTCGTATTTGATGTCATCAACAGCTGCAAAACCTTCACGATTGTAAGACGTATACATTTTGATGATAATCTGATATGGTACAGCAATTGGATCTATGGAAATAACACAGTGCTTGCCACGATTTTCTTTGAAATCACAAGACGACGGTCGCAATTCACCGACTGACTTCAGAGGATATTCACCAGCCGCAACAACGGCAACTTCAAGTTTCACTGGACCATAAATCCAGTAACTGCAAATAAATACCCAGTAAATAATATTATAATAATATTTGCAAATAAAAAAAATAATAAAAGAAACAAAATACGCAAAACTGAAGTTGCCCAGACCACGCTGACACAAAGCTGGATTACTGATCCAAATAGCGTACGATTGTACAGTATAATTTTCTGAGCCGGCAACAATTAAATGATTGCCTACAATATATTTATTTTCATGTCGAATAAATAAGTTGTAATTTTATATGAACAAAGATGAAAAAAGAACACTTTTCACCATCCTTCGGAGTAATTCCTGGACGAATGACGGCCGGCCAACGTCTGTGGCCAACTTTGCGCATCAGATACCAATTGCTTTCAGCTTGACCATTTAGCACGTTTTTCCATTGACAGGCAATCGGCTGCTCAAAATTGCAATCCAAATCCGACGATTCTTTAATAAATTCTTCCGTATAACCTGAATCTTTTGAAATTAGATTTTCTTTGATTTGAAAGAAGAATACAACAATTATAACATTACCAGTCTGGATTAAACCATCACCAACAACTTCCAATTCTAAATATCTTTTCAATTTTTCCGCAGCAGCTCGAGCCCCTGGTGAACAACAATCCACTGAAACAACATCACAAGAGACAATTTTTTTAAAATACATATTTAATAAACAAACAGCAACAATACCAAAACGTTTCTGATAAAAAGTACTGAAAAAAAGTATTGAAACGACAAAAACGAGCATTTTCATTTAAAAAAAAATTATGCTACTGCCGATCAACTCTGACTGACTGACAGACAGAACTGCAGGTAACGTTGATGAATGAAAAATCGTGGTCGTGTTATATACTTGCAATTGATTTGTAAAACCTGACATGCCTCGGGACTTGGTCAGCACTGATTTCTACGGTTAAAATTGAAATTCTCTAATGTGACAAAATTTTACAAAATTCCTTTATCTGGCCAAATCGAATGCTCAACATAGTATTGCCTCTGCTCTACTCTACTCTGTGACACAAGCGTTCAAACAGTGTTCATTTTTATTGACACCATAGCACATTCTTCAAGTTCAGGAATGCCAATACAAGCAAAAATACTTTCATCGCCTACATTGATATCATTTCCAAAATATGATCAAAATCCGAATAAATAAATAAATAAATAAATAAATAACAAACCCATCACCTGAAATTTGCAAACAAATTTACAATGTTCTGTTGTAGATTTTCGTTTTCACTAAATTCCAACAAAAGTTGGAAGTAATTTTTTACAACAGTAGTATTCAAATAAACTTACTGTAATCAACAATGCATAGCAGCAACAACAACAAGAAATGATCAAAATATTGCAGAATGCAATGCTCTTGTCGTGCATAGGATAGAAGTAAAAAAGAATATTACAATAAAATCCATTCTCCAATTCAAACCTGCACTTCACGGTGAGCCGCCGAGGAGTAAATCATCTTCACCGTCGCTGCTCACCTCGGCTCCCAGATTGATCAACATCTGCTTCTGTTCTTTCAGCTTTTGGTCATGGTCAGCCAACAGTAACAGCAAATCTTGATTTTCCGCATACAAAGCTTCATACCTGGCCCGAAATTCACTGTCCGATTGATGTGATGCATGTCCAACGTCTGGATCCGAA
Source organism: Trichinella pseudospiralis (assembly GCA_001447645.1). NCBI lineage: Eukaryota > Metazoa > Nematoda > Enoplea > Trichinellida > Trichinellidae > Trichinella > Trichinella pseudospiralis. The sequence continues at coordinate 124,416 of JYDV01000018.1, forward strand.
AAATCGCACTGTATGCCCACTGTGGTCAATTCCTTGGCCACATCCGCAGCCGTTACCAGACCCGGAACTTCGGTGCCGTTCGTTGGCGCCGTCAGTGCAGTTTGGCTTTCCTTCAAAAAATTCAATTCTGCATCTTTTCTAGCCGAATCCAACTGGTACCATTTCAAGCTGTTTTGCATTTCATTCAGATGCAGTTTCAACAGTTCATTTTCAGCTGACAATTTCCCCAATTGCGCAGCTTGTTCTTCATAAGCTTGCCAACCGAACGCCAGTTGCGCGTTCAGTTGTTCAACAAGTGAATTTGAAGCTTGAATTGCATAAGAAAACTCCCCTTCTGCAACCTAACAAGAAAAACACAAATTCAACAAATTATATTTAACAAATTCACAATCCGACTACCTAATTTTTCTCCATAGCCCTCATCTAATCTTAACAGAGATGTAAATAAACATACAAACACAAACCTTTATCAACAACAAATAATCAACGATAATTAAATAAATGCAAACAACCATAGATAGCACCAAGCCCACATTTACCTGATTAGCAATATGCTGCTGCCACAGTATGCACTGTTGCTGATAATAGTGCACTTCTGTGTCGCGCTGTTGTAGCAAAAGTTCCAAACTTTCCAACTGACTTTTCAAATTTGCTTGTTCAGCAAATGCATTCGCTTGATTCTCATTCATCGTTGTCAAGCAACATTGTTTCTGAAAAGGAAAACATTTTTTTTGAATAAAAATAATATAAAATACAAATAAATAAATGAATATATTCACCAACTGCTGCAACTCATCATTGATTGAATTCAACTGAATTTGATATTTCAATGCTTGTTCTTCTTGTTTCTGTTGGTCAAATTCAGTCCGATGATTAGCTTGCAATTCCAAAGTTTGCAAACGTGCCGTCAGACGTCCAATTTGTTCATCTTGATCTTTGATCAACTGCTTGTATTGGTCAACCACACGATCCTTTTGTTCAGCTGCTTCGGGCAGAAGCATACTGTCAGCCGGAGCCTGGCTAAAACCCAATGTCCGAGCAACGTCCGGCTCTAGTTGCCGGAACAATTTTGTAAATTCGTGGTCGAACAATAAATCACGTGCCTGGTTGCCCTTTGGCTGCGGTTTCTGACTCACTCTGGCGTAAGCTTCAGATTTGGTGACCAATTCCAGCTTTTCAACAAATCGAACTCGACCAAGATGTGACTCGACCAAATTAACGAGCGATTCTCTGAATGACAAAAGAAAATATTTCTTTTTTTAATTAAAAAAATAATACTCATATTTCCCTTTTCTCTTTTTACTTTGTATATTTTTTCACCGATCCATCGTTGAACAATGAGCATACACCGATCAAAAATGCAGACAATCCTTGAGTTAGGCATTCCATGTCGTCTGCTTCACTTCCACGAAGTTGACCAAAAAGCTGATCAAAATAATAAATAAATAAATAAATAAAATACTTTTCACCTAAGTTGCATACGTAAGTAATATTGTCTGGCTGTTGGAGAAAATGACTGACCGCAAGAGGAGAATGAGCCAACCAACCGGACAACAGCATCAACAATCCTATGCGCACTTGGTAATGATGACTTCTTAACAGAATCGACGTAACTTGTTGTAACAAGGATTTTGGAGGCTCACTGACATCAGTTGCCAGTTGGACTCTGAGTAAGCATTCTTTTTCGTCCGATGACCAAATACAAGCGTGCATCAACAAACAAGCACAAAGCCACTGATCAAGCGGATCACTGCTTACCAATCCAGTGCAAATCAAATGACCGGCAGTGACTTGTTCAACTGCAATTAAAATCTGAAATAAATATAACATTTGAAACAATTGCAATCATGCTCATTACCTTCAGCGGTCGACGGTAGCAATGTTTGCACCAAATGCACTTTGCCGTGGTCGTTTTTGAACAAAAAGCTTTGCAAACAATAAAGCGTAGCCAAACGAAGACCAAATGGCCGGCCGCTGTTGGTCATCGACAACAACAATATGACCACAATATTTTGATTACATTCAGAGTTGGTGGTGACCGTTTCGAAATAATCCTGGTTAGCCTGATTGCCACGAATCATCTCCGCCACGGCAAGCACCACTGACGTCAACACTTTGGCCGTTATCTCAGGCGATAACAGCAAATTCATCAAATTGGACAAGAAGCCACAAGTGCGAAAATCATTCTGACAATTGTTAATCAAATCACTTGGAATTGAAGGCGATACAAGTGTACGAACAACCTGAGACAAAATGATTAAACAATTATTAACAACAATAATAAATTTGCATATGCAAACTTGCATCGATCAATTGCAAAACTGTCGCAGTACGTTCTTCGGTCCAATAATTTTCCAAATTTCCCATCTCCTCTTCCACCGCACACAACAAATCCAACACCTCTCGTAAAACTCTTATCAAAGAATGTTCACGAAATAACTGAACATTGCTTGGATTGCCTTTGAGCATCTTGTACATCAGAAATAAGCAATCTTCCGAAACAACACCTATATTAAAAAAGAAAAAGCAAACAAATTTTAGCTTTAGTTCGCTTTAGCATGACAAGTAAGCAAAAATAAACTTCCATACTGTTTCCTTCGTCAAGAATAATGTTGATCAAACTTTCAAAACCATCTTCAAACGCGATGATCTTCTGGATGTTCACATTACCGTGGGCAAGTTCAAGCAACAACAGAACGGCAAAATTTCGAATCACTTCGCGATTATCTTGCAATAGATCAATTATTCTCGGCAAAGAGACGTGATTTTCCAACAAAATGTCTTGAATTGTTTTCGGATCACGAATCAACAACGCCGTCAAACATCTTATCGCTTGCAAACGAACATTGAATTCAACGTCCTCAAATTTTTATTATCAATCCAATTGTACAGAATACATTATTATTCAAATGTATAAATCGTGATTTGAAATCTATTACACATTCAATAATATTATTAACAAGTACGCATACCCTATATGAAAAACAAAAAAAAAAGATCAAACTTACGTCGATCACATACAAAATATCAGAAATGCTGTCCTTTGCATCGATAATCATGCATGCCAATTTTTGAATCTCATCTTGATCAAACTTTTTTTCCTGATGTACGTTGGCTAGAAAAAGAATATCAAATCACCAATAAAAAGTAATAATAAATAAAGCAACTTATCAATTAACCGGCAGAATCTTCATCAATTAAAATTCTCAAAGTTTCCAGCACTAGAGCTATCAACTCAGCATCACGATCAGTTGACTTATTAACACTAAAATATTCACAAAAGATTAAGTTTAATTAACTATTTACTTTTTTTGTAGCTTTTTCATCCTCTTACATGCTGTTATGCATAAATTGAATCAAAGCATCAATTGCTTGGGTTCCAACTTCGATGCGGTTATGCTTAGCCATAGATCGCAGAGCTCGCAGTGTATCTCGCCGATCTTCGTACAGTGTTGACGTTCGCAAACGATTAACCAAACGACTAACCTTAACAAAAAGCTTTCATAATCAACAATCTATTCAAGACGAATGTGAAATTTTAATTTTCATTTACAAACCTGCTCAGTTACATCTTCTGTCATATCTGAGTTCTCTTTCCTGCCCACAATGGTCTGCAGACCACTCTTTATATAATTCATTTGCAACCTCGCAACTAAAAGTAACAGTTCAATAATTAAAACTTTTACGTCAAACATACGTTCTAATAAAACCTTGCAAACGGTGAAACAATAATAAATATTCAAAAACTTAAAATGCAACAAAATTAATTCAAATAAAGTCTATTAAATTTATTTACCGTTTTCAAGTGAAAAAAAATTGAAAAAAGTAAAATTTTCAGGAACTTAATTTAAAGAATAATGAAGAGCGGTTGTAACAATTAAGAATAATTTAGAAAACAGCTTTCCATGAAATACGAAATGTAGCTTACAAAATATACTCTTCGATAAAACGTAAAACGACAAACGAAAGATAATAAAATAACAGCGCTCAGTGTATTTCAAATAAAGATTACAGTCAATGCTGACAAATGCATAGATTTTAGAAAATCAAGTTTTATTATGATAAAGTCATAAATTGTATGTTAAAGTTAAATGAAATAAAAATTTTTATAGTATAAAATGTCCCCCTTAAAATTTGGCATATAATTTTTATTTGGAAAAATTACCGTAAGTGAAATCATAAATACTACAGTATGCATTTGCTTGATTATACAAAATTGTATTAGGGGAAAAATAAGTCATTTACTAAGTCAAATTACTTTTTGAGAAGAATAGTTAATAATTAATTTTTTGTAAATTTAAAATTCTTAAATAAGAATATTTTTGCTGATGTAATTTGTTTTTCATCATAATGGTCATCATTATGATAAGTTTAGGTTTTTAATTGAACATAATTATGGAATTCTGAAAAAAACTGTTTATTAAACATTTTATGATCGATGTTTGAAGATAAGATATTTGTGATGGCGTTGTCGAGAATTTCAAGTTTGTGTTTTCGATCAAGATGCGGATTGGGTATGCAAAACGCGTTATGCAGCTCACAAGATCGTTATGTTATCATGTAAAAAACTATTTTTAAATAAGCAAAATGAACAAATGAACATTTTTTTTTCTTAAGTTTACCAGAGATACCGGATGCGACTGCGCAAACAAATTTACTGATGAGTGTTGTGCATGGAAACGATTTACCACCTTTTGATAAGCTATCTACCCGTGAAAGTGCGGACGCTTGTGCTAAATTAGCATTAGAATTTGAAGCTTGGATGCAAGAACATGGAAGTTCATTTAACAGTGAAAATCACATTTGTAGTTTCGAAAATGTGATCGACAAGGTTGAAATGCATTTAGCGCCGATGCAATTTGCCTGGAATACATTCAGACATTTGGCCGGAGTTCGTAGCTTTGATCCGAATCTTATGGCAAGGTTCAAAGGGGTAGGTAAAGTTTATTTTCTGGTATTACTTTGTATATTTTGAAAATTCTCAATCTTACAGCTGCAGAATCTAGTGACAAGAGCTCGAATTCATCGTTTCAATAATCATCGATTTTTTACTGCCATTATGGTTGTTCATAATTTTATTTTTATTTATTTGATTCGCTATTTTCTTTTTCATCTTTTAGGATTTATCACATGATAAAAATTTGAATTCTGTTCAATTGATACTAATTAAAAAGTATATTCGTGAGATGCAGTTGAATGGATTGGGACTGAATGATAAAAATTATAAGTGGCTTGAAGAATATCGCCGACGAATTTTCGATGCTGTTTTTAAATTTAGGTTTACATTTTCAGCTTTCTTATTTATTTATTGTTTTATAATTTTTTTTTATAATCAGGCGCAACATCGAAATGACATCTTGGTTGTTGAATTTAGAAATGGATTTCAGTTCTGAAATGACCGACACTCCGAAACACATATTGGAAATGTGGTCTGTCAATCGGTAAATTTTACATAATTTCTTATTTTAATTTGGTTTTTTTAATTAAACAATTTTTTAGTTCCTCAAATCAGAAAAGCCAATATAAACTTGCATTTACGCAATATTCATACGTTCCTTTTATGCGTTATTGTAAAATGCGATTACGACGGCGAAGCATTTGGAAGCTGTTCAATTCTCGGGCAGGTTTTGAAGAAGATCAAGTACAGTTGAACAATTCACTTCAAATCGAACAGCTTCGTCAAGCTAGGTATTATTTTTTTAGATATTAATCTAAGGGAATTATTGTCTTTTATTTTAGAGAGAAATATGCAAAATTGTTTAATTACAATAATTATTTGGATATGGTATTACCGGATCGTATGATTTCGTCTGTATCAGAACTTGAAACGATAATTTTTCAGTGAATATTTTATTTTGCTTATAATTGAATAATATTTTTCGAAAATGATGTCGTATAATGCAATGTTAGGTTGAAGCAGGCGGCAGTGAAGAGATTATCGGAACAGGTGGAAATGATGCAACCGCTTGCAGCTCGACAGGATGCACTTCGGTCGCCTTTGAAACCATGGGATTTGGATTATTATGCTCGAAAACTTGTCGAACATGATTATAATATAGATTTTTGGCAAGCTGCTGAATATTTTCCTTATATGCAATTTCTTTCCAATGTGTTCGAGCTAATCAAGCGTCTGTTTGACATTACTTTTACATTAGTTAGCGGTGAAACAGCAGTGTGGGACAAGGAAGTGCAATTATTTGAAGTAACAGACGAAAAAGGCAAGTTGATTGTTTGGATTTGCTGTTTTTTTCACTTTTCATATTTCGAATGTTTGAATTTTAGGCAAAATTATTGGCCATTTATACATAGATCCATATATCAGAAAGAACAAACTTCCGGTAATGTGGAGCGAATGTGGCAGAGGTGAAAATTGTGCAATAAGAAAAAGATATATGAATATATGATGTACATTTAAATGATTGTTTAGCAAGAAGTACTATAGTTGGTCACACTCCTGTAGTTTATATGAATTTAAATTTGTCGTCTGAATCTTTGAAAACAGGCATGCCAGCATTATTGCATTGGGATCATATTGTTCAATTTTTTCGTGAAGTCAGTTTGTGTGCGTGATAAACAACGGTGCTATATTTTCGCATGAAACTTTTGTTTACAGATTGGAAAGAGTATGCAAATTTTACTATCACAAGCTAATTATTCCGAATTGGCAGGCGGTGACGGAATTGAGCGTGACTGTATGATGATGTATTCGTTCTTTTTTGAACATCTATTCATGCGACCGGATTGTTTGGCCGAACTTAGTAAACATTACCGTACCAATGAGAAACTTTCCAAAAATGAATCAGCTAACTTTATTCATGGTAATTTTTATTTTATATTATTTATTAATAAAGGAACAGTTTATAATTTTTGTTTTTTTTTTATACAGCCATTCGAGAAATGCAAATTCCTGCATTGGTTCAAAATATTCTTCTCAGCGAATTTGACCTACTCATTCACAAATCGTCAGTCAACATAAAATGATTTTTAACTTTAACTGTTTTTCTAATATAATTCATTTTTTTAAGATCTATTAAATTTTGGTTTGATATATACCGCGAATTGTCGAGAGAATATTTCCCATACGGCTGGGAAAAGGGCGATTATTTACCTTGCAACAGTTCAATAGTGGTCGACGAACAGATTGCCTCCTCTTATTATAGGCAATTGATATCAGAAGTGAGATAAATTTTAATATATTATTATTAATGATATAATATCTGTGTTTTGTTTTCTTGATTTATCATTTCAATTAGATCATTGCATGCGATTTGATCAACGATATTGGTGAAAACACTCAGCTAAACAGTGCAGAGTTTGTGAACTTTTGTAAAAAGTAAACTTTTTATTATTTATATGTGATTTTAAAAAAATATATAGTTTAATTTCAGATTCAAAAATTGTTATTTATTGTCAGATGGATCGATGAAACAATTGGAAATGTATCGTTCATTTGCCAAACGTGAATCACCTTCTGTGAATGCATTTTTGAATTTTCACCGTCTTGTGAAACAAACTATTAATAACTAGAAATGCATGCGTGTGAAAAAAAAATTAAAATTGATCATCGCTATTATTTAATTTTAGATGACGGTTTTTATCCAATATTTTCATTTAATTGTTTAATTATTTACTTATTTATTTGATTTATTAATATTACTGATGACAAGAATGGATGATGAGAATAAGCGTTTGCTGCTCGATCCTGTTCGAGTGCTTCGAGAAGATCCGAACACGAAAATGATAGCCATCCATGCTAAACAGCGTTCATCATCCGGAGACGATGAAAACACACATTTGCACGATGCGGTGGTCATTTTTGAAAAGAAACCTTTTTCTGAAAATCAAGTGTTCAAACTGTTGAAAAATGACGCAATCAAATTGACAAACAATTTGATGAACAACGATGTCTACAGTATTCACTTGGCCGTTGCCGAACAAGCAAACGACGATTTAAATGGTAATTTTGCTTCAATTATTTTCAAATAATATTTTTCATTTTTAATATTGTGCGTTAAAATGCATCTTATTATTAGATTTCTTGTGAAAGTTTCATTTCTTCTTCTGTTCAAATGCAACGTTGCTTGTGTACGAGTTGTTTAATAATTCAAATTCAAAATTTTCAAGTTTGAAAAAATTCAGAGAATTTGAATGCGATAAAATGAGCTTTTTCAAAATGTGTTGCAAAATGGTTTTTAAAACGTTACAGTTTCTTCAAAATAATCAAGAGCGAAAGTTTATATTTTTTTTTAGTGTTTTCATGTTTTTCATTAAAAAAAACCGCACGCGGGAAAAAATCAATCTTTCGATCGAACAACACAATTAAGTTATGATTGAAACTGAAAGAACACAGCTGAAAAATCAAACTCGTCGACTATTTTTTTACATTCAATTTCTTCATTGGTCAGTAAGAACTTTCAGATCACTATCCAATCTGTGCGTGAGGTAAATATTGAAAAGTTTTAACTTAACTGAAATGGATTATGGTTTGCCTGTTAGTAATAGTTGAAGATATATATATATATATTCATAAAGTACTGTATTTAAAAAAAATTCTTTTAAGCTTTACAGTTGACAGTGATACAGCCAGCTAGTGAACAGCATATCCAAAAATGGAGCGAAGAAGAGCGTTGCATGGTTTCAGAAACGGCGGACGATTATCGCAGTATCACTTTGCAGTATATAGAGAAGCATAAACTGAGCTTGCAAGTAAGTCTGACCTAATTTTAACGATTAATAACTGAAAAATCTCATCTCTCTGTGCATTCATTCGTTCAGTGGGTTCAGAACGTACTCGACGGTACGGCTGAAAGTGAACGAATCGTATGCAACGATCCAGATCCGGATATTGGCTTCATTCTGGCGCCGAGTCTGCGCTGGGATGGAAAGGATGTGAACCAGCTCTATCTGACCGCTATTTGCCGTCGTCAGAATTTGAAATCGTTGCGAGACTTACGCGCCGAACATTTGCCCATGCTACAGAACATCTGGACCAAGAGTACAGTTAAGATGATGTTCATCCATTCAGTTCTTTTTATTCATTCACTTGAACATATATTAATCATTTCAAAAATAAAATACCCGTTTTCAAAATTCAAATTTTTTATCTAGGTCACTATAGAAGAACGCTACGGTGTACCAGTGAATCGCTTGTGCATCTTTTTCCATTATCAACCGACTTATTATCATTTGCATATTCATTTCACTCATCTGCGTGAAACAACCGCCGGCACGGCAGTTGGCAGAGCTCATCTGTATGCAGATGTGGTCGACAACCTGCGATCAGACAGTGACTATTACGCCAAGCGTACAATGCACTTTTCACTGCGAAACAACGATCCACTTCTGCATCAACTGTTGAGTAAAGAAAAGCAGACAATGACAAAACAAGAAGAATAACAAATGAACCAACAAACAACAGAATATTTTAAAGAGAGAAAAATGAAATCCGTCACCACACACGTACCCAATATCATTTTCATTCACACTTTGCTACTATTTGATGCTAATCAATGATTTTGTTTTGCCTTTTTTAACAAGAACACAGAGAATAACAAAGATAATGTAGTGTATTATTTTTCGCTTAACATTTTTTAACACAACCACGTTTCAAACATAAAACATTGGATATGGATGTTTTTTTTCTTCAATTCTTGCTTTCATTCTTCAAATTTACTGTCGACAAGCGGACCGTGATCTTCTTCGTGAATGCAAGCCGAAAAAGTCGTCTCCTACCGACGGCAAACAAGGAGGTGAGCCACGGTGATGAGTATTATTGCTGATGTTGACGAACGGCCCTTGGGTATCCACGTTCAGAAACAAATCCATACTTTCACCATCAAACAGCAAACTGCCAGCAAAATCAGTCAGCTCGTTCTTGGACGAGTCAAGTCTGACACCGTCGACGTCCAAAAAGTCACTAGGAAACAAGCTGGAGGAGGCGACATCTTCCAGAAGCATCTGATGAAAGCTATCCAAGCAAGATGATGTCTGCTGCTCGTTTCGCTGTTGCTGTTGTTGCTGCTGCTGTTGTTGTTGTTGTTGTTGTTGTTGTTGTCGTCGTCGTCGTTGTTCTTGCTCATCTTCAGCAATGTTCAGCTCATAGCTTTGCCTCTGACTGCTGCTGTTGTTGGTGACGTTGCCGTTGCTGGATGTGATGCTACTACAACGATGACTTCCGTTAATCACTGTCGTCTGTCCACCGCTGCTGCAAGTGCTGCTAGTTATCGCCTCGTCCAACGTGGTCGGATGCATACGACGTTGGTGCTCCTTGAGCTTATCTCGTCTAGCGGTGGAAAAATTACAATGTGCACATGGAAACGGCTTCACTTCCAAATGAATCCGCTCGTGACGGACTAGGTGTGACTTTTCCAAAAATGCTTTGCCACATTTTGAACAGCAAAATTTCTTCTCGCCAGCGTGAGTTCTCAAATGGCCAATCAAGTGGGAACGTTTGGCAGCGAAAAAGTTACAATGCGGCTCTTTGCAGCGGAACACATTTCCCGAATGGATTCTCTTGTGCGTTTGCAAATGCGATCTGTACTTGCTTATGAAACCACAGTGTTCACAATGGTATGGCCTGAGGGTGTCGTGTGAGCGCATGTGGATCTGCAATCTTCGTTTGCTTGAAAAACTATTATTGCAGACACTGCAGGGAAAAGTTTTTGGAGCTGAAGCAAAAAAATGAAGAAAAATGTCACTATTGGTCACATTCAATTCAAATCGACAATAACAAATCGTATTAACCATATCAAAGTACTACGATTCAACAAATCATCACAATTCGATTAAATTATTCACCCACACATTATCAACAGTTTGAAAAAAATGTATTCAAAAATTCACATTTTCATATGAAAGATAGTGCATCGCCATGCTCACTTACCATGCCAATCTAAATGACATTTCAAATTGGACTGCGTGCGAAAACGCTGATTGCAATGCGGACATTCCAATGGCCACTGGTCAGTATGGGTGAGACGGTGATCAAGCAGCAAAGAGATTCTTCTCGTATTATGACCACAGATGTCACAGACAAATGGAGGCCCCTGAAAAAGTAAAATATCTTTCTTGTTTTTACTTTTAAAAAAAGCATATGAATTTTTCACATACAGGAAAATGCTCACGCATGTGCTGGTAAAACTGACGATTATATTCGCACTGAAAATCGCACAATTGGCATTTGAAAGTTTTCGCTACTGAATGCACAGATATGAAGTGCTTTTTGAGTCGATAATTGGAATATGTGCTATAATTGCACTTTGCACAACGAAACAAGCTCTGAAAATAATACAATAAACAAAGCAAAACAAACAAACAAAATTAAAAAAAAAAATCAACTCTGTCCGTCGATTGATCATCTATAATTATCGACCCAGGGGCAATCAGAGCATCGGAAACCAGCAGATCTGTGGTGGTGGGCAAAATGTCATTCGGGTTCAGTGCCGTCGGCTTCACCGCTAGCAGGGCGTGGAATTGATTTTCCCTAGCGCTGAGATCGAATGAAGTCCAACGAAAAGCGAACTCCATCCAAGTTTCAACGCTGGCGCCAGCTTGGACGACGTTCAAAAATGGCAAAACTTGGTCAATGGTCAGAGCCAACAACGAACTGGAACTATTTCTGAGCACGTCGTCAGCATTGCTGGCAATGAAGCGCTCCACATAGGCGGTCAAGTCTTGATAGCTCATGTTGTTGACCGCTTTGAATATTTCGGCACAGTTGTCGATGCTCAGGTTCAACTTCAGAAATGTTTTGCACTGCTCTGCCAAGCCATGCACGCCGAACATGTCGGCCAACGTGAGAAATTCACATACGTTCCCCTGGTTCAGCTCGACCGTCCCGTCGTATGCGTAGTCAAGCAGCTGCTGGAACAAGCCAACAGTGGTGCAGGACACTGGTATTGGATCGTCTTTGTTGTTGTACACAGGCACGTCCGTGTCGAAATAAGCACAACGCACGGCCAAAACGCACCGGTGGGCAGAAACCCTGCGTCCGCGAACTGAAAAGTGCACATCACAAAAACGACCACGTTTCCTCTGCTTGGCCAAGCCTGCACCCAGAACACTGCGTGAACTGTCAAGATCCATCGCCGTGCCTTCCAATCCCATCGCCGGATGACGATCATTGAACGGACAGCCACAATTACAGTATCCTATTTGAAAATGCAAGCATTACGATTCATATATGAAAATACAGTATGAATAAATTTTAGAATAAATTCAGTATATAAACCTATGTGTGTATATAAATAAATAAATATATTTTTGTGTAAAGAATTTAAATTAACATTTTCTGTTGATAAACTGTTGTAAAGATGTTTTCAAATATGTCTAATTTAGCCTCTTGTGTAGCATATTTTTTACGCTTCTTTTCAAATTCTAAAGCATAATATTCACTTAATTTTGCAAAATAATTAGCAATAGTCAAGTCATTTACTTTGATAATCTATGAAGAATATGCGCGTAAAAACAAATTACCTGAAATAATATACCACAAATTAAAAACCATTAACTAATCTTAATTTTATAATAAGAAATTTATTATTATTGCATCAATGATGAAATTTTAGAAATAACATTGAATTTAGTATGTATTTGTATAACTTTTTAATCATAAATTAGTATACTGTAAAAGTGCACTTGTCATGTTTCACATTGACGAGCGTTTGGTACGAACTTGAATTATTTCTAACTGTCGTATTTTGAATGGTTTTTTTTATTTAAGAAATGCAGTTTTTATGATCTCCACGAAAAAATGATATAGTGAATGCTGCTTTGCATGTTATGCTGCAACCGCATTTCACTGATTCTTGAAGGCATTATATTGTGGTATGTGATTTTATTAATTTTTTTTCTTTAAAATTGTTGAACAGTTTTCGTTACGTTAAACAATTTGAAAGTATTTTTTACGTGAGATTGCATTCTACGTTAAATTGCATTGTTAGTTGCGTTGTATTTTGTCATCAGATCTCCTTGAAAATGTCTTAATTGATATGCTGACGTTGAACTGATTTATCGCTGCTATTGATATTTTTTTAATGCAAGTTTTGTGAATCTTTCTCAAGCAGTTATGGTTTCTTAGTTAAAGTGAAAATTTTAATTTTAAGTTGCAAAATTATACGGGCTGTGTAGCGTAACATTTTTAATTATAAGAACTGTAGATTTTTATTCTAATTTTTTGCATTAGATAATTTGTTTTTGATTGATGATTGTCAGCCAGAATTAAGGGAAAATTTTCATTAAACTTGAATTTGATGATTTCAGCCGTGAATGAGCAATTGCTGTTTACTTTATATCGCATTAAAAATTGTTAAGAGAAAGAATTTATTGCATGTTTAGCATTAGGTATGTCAATATAATTTGAGCTTATTCGACAGCATTTCTTATCTTTTATCCTTCTTTGTTGGTGCGTTTGCTTTTTCAAACGGTTTTACTTTTTGTTAATAATGTTAACGCTACCGCTCCCATTCTAACTATTAATAGTAAAATTGTTTTAAATTTAATCTCTGCTGTGTACATTTTCATGATGTCTGCGATGCAAACGGTTTATTACAAATGAATGACTACTGGTTTCTGTGTTTCTGTTCAAATAGGTCAATTTTTTGTCACGACTGTTAAATATACTCGTTTAAAGTTTATTTTTTATATTCCGTGTTCGTTATTCTTTCTGTTCATGTTTTATTTGTGAAAATTGTTATGACAATATAAATGACAGTTGGTGGAAGAAATTTCTCAGACAGATAAACCGATTTTATAAAAGTCCATCTTTATTGTGCAAAGTGGGTTCTTTTTTGAATATTTTCAATTTTTATAATTTGATTTGTTGAATTGTGATGTTTGCAATAAAGTAAGGAGAAAAACTTGAGCAGATTACTTTAGATGTCATTTTTGCGTCATGAAGCATGAACGTTGCAGAGAATGCGTGAATAATTGACATTTTTTCTGAAAAAAAAATATATTTGTTATTTCTTTTTGCATGGATATCAGCCGAAAAAATCGAAATCATTTTAGACATTTCAATCCGTAGAATAATTGCACAGCTTTGTGATCGAAGTTGCTTTTGCTGTTGGGAAAACATTTCTAGATTATGCAATTTTCTGTTGAAATTCATTGAAATTCAATATATATATATATATATCTTTATTGTTATAAATTGCTTGATGTGATTTCTAATATTATAGAGTTTTCTTTAATTTCTGCTTTTGCAAATTATCACGTTTGCAACTTGTGATATTTGACATACGTATATATCGTATGTAAATATTTATGGTGTTTATTACACCAGTTATTAAACTATATGGCATGTAATTGATAATTTTTTGAAGGTAGTTTTTGCTTGATGGTTTGTTCATTGTGTGATCGCGATTGAATCAGAAAAAATCGATAAATGTCCGTGAGAGCATTTTCATCGTTGGCATTTGCACAACAAATAATACTTGCTTGTTTTTGATAAAAAAAATCGCCTAGTATTGATCAAGTTTTTGTTTTATTTTTTTAAAAAAATGGCACATTTCAAAAAACTGCTCAGCTAAAACGCAACAATTTAATGTGTTGGCGGTTTTAATTTATTTTTGATTGAAAATGACATTGTCATGTGATGATGATATGTTTTGAGCGATTTTTCAATTCAATTTTACCAATTTTGAGTTGCACAGTCAATTTGGTTGTGTTGTTTTGCTTTCACAGCTTTTCAAGTTGCAATTTAAGATCTTTTAAGATTCTGTTTTGCAAACAATCGTGAAACATGTTGTTGTTAACTTTGCATACGATTGATGATCGATTTCTTATTCACCATATCAGCGGATGCTTTAAAAATAATCGCAATAAATATGATGCTTTTGTGGCCAATCAATTTTCACTTGTATATTCAATCTCTTGAAAATGGCATTTTCCACTTTCGTATATGTCTGTTTTGCTTGTCATGATCTGCTTTTGTAAAGCCTGCAAGTAATCGTTGAAAGCACAGTTTCACCATTGATCTTACACTTCAGTTCCGATCAAATGATGCAATTTTGCACTTTTTATGCAACATTTTGTAAAATTGATACATTTGTTTCTGCTATTCGAAAGCTAACTTTTATTGTTGTTGTTTTGGTATATTCTGCTTGGCATCACAGTTGCATGGTTATTTATTTGTACAGTTATATGAGTTTTAAATGATGAGATTAGCGTTTTATTTCGAAAAATGAATTTTTCTTGAACTTGACCATCACTTTTACTGTCAATGGCGAGCAGATTGCTTTCACTTTTTTTATTATTATATGATTATCGTTTTTTTACTTTAAAAATGATGGATTCTTAATTTTACTGCAGCTTTGTGCAGTTTGTTTGGGTCAGATTTTTCAGAAAGAGTTATTCATTTTTATGCATATTTTTTTTGACGGCAATTTTTAATGACATTTTGTGATTTAGTGATTTAATTATTTATTTCTGTCGAGTGGAACTGGTTTAATATAAATAATTAGCCTTGCTTGAGAAAAATCGAATTTTTAAGTCAAATGTGTTTATTTTACAAGCAGTTCTTTGTACTTTTTGATTATTTAAATGTTGCTCTGTGATTTGTTAGTAGTTAGTAGATTTTGTTATAAAACTTATTTGCATGTTCAATTTATTGAATTAGTGATTCTTGGAAAGCAGCAACATTTTTTATAGATTTTTTTTGTTATTTAGAATTGGTTTTTATTTTTCAAACGAATTTTTAAGTTTTTTTTTGATATATTTTGACTAATTGCCTTTGAACTGGCCAACTTTTGCCAACAGTAGTTCATCATGCTGATAGAATAACATGAATTTTGTATTGAAATACATTTTAATATAATAAGCACTGAATTTTTAAAGTTTTGATTTTTTTTGTTTTGAATGAAGAATTATCATTGTTTTACAGTTTACAATATTGACTAGCGTTTAATAGTTTTCTGTATTTGTTGTTAAATGTTGTTCAAATTTGGCGTTGATGCCGGTTATTTATTGGATTTTTAATCGACATTTGATAAAATTGTTGAAATGAAATCGAACTGAAGCGAAATCTTTTGCCAAAGCTTGCTTGCTAAGAAGGCATTTTGGAATTTTGGAGCATTTAACACCATCGGCTTCGGTGCCGTTGGTTGATGTTGTTGTTGCTGCTGCTGCTGCTGCTGCTGCTGTGTGTGTGTGTGTGTGTCTTCGGCTTGACGATCGATTACTTTTATTTGCTTTGAAATGCTTAATTCGACTGACGCAATTGCTTCAACTTCACAACCAAGCTATATTCGTTTGATTTACACGCAAATTAGAGTTGCTCTCCTCATTTGCAGGGTAATGGACCACTAAGTTTGTAAACTTCTACTTCTTCTTCACCGGATGTTGTGTAAGATGCACAAAGTTGTGTGCATGTGCTGCTCTGTTGACTTGAAATTGAATATTTTTTTCTTCATAATAGTTGAACAGTTCTCTCTGCTCGTTGATGAATTGTTTCCTTTAACGACTGCAGAAATATTTTCATGTTTGATAATTGATGCATCAATTCAATGAGACATTAATTTTATGCGTTTCTGTTTTCGGTGGTTTTTTTTTTGGAAAATTGTTTTTATCATCAAATGCAGTTTCAAAAAAAAGTTGATTAAACATAATTTTGTTGTTATTTTAAAAGCAAACTTTTTTTAAAATTTGTCATGAATTATTTTTTGATTTCAACGTGACATCAGATCAACTTTGCTGCTTGCACAGTCCACTTTTAATGCGACATCAAGCATCGTTTTCATTGCTTGTTTGCTAGATGTGTGATGATTTGTTTGTTTAAAAGCGGGAAAAATGGATTGTCGAAAACGAAAACCAGAAGATTAATAATATTTTAAGAAAAGTGAAATTTTAATAAGATTTTACTTGAGAATGCTTTTGATTTTGCTTAACCGTCAATTATCAATAACAATTGGTCAGTATGCAATTGTGATTGCTGTGTTTTGTTTGAAAATAATACATCCAGATTATTTAAATTTGATTGATGTTGATTTCAATTTAAGAAAAGCAGTTTTTGCGATTATATATATAAATATTGTGATGTATGGTTTTCTTGTTGGCAGTATTGCATTTTGTTTACAACTATGCGGCTGACATTTTGGTAGAGTTATATTTTGCCGATCTGCGTGTTGATCGCTAACAGTTGAATGTTGATTGCCTTGAAAGAAATTGCAGTTTGCAACTTGTTTCCACTGACCAGGAAGGGTGTTGGCGTGGATGCTTTTAATTTTTAGTTTTATCATTGCTGTTATTGGTGGAATTTTGTTTTCAAAAAAAAACAGATACAGCCGAATACGTTTAAACAATTAGCAGGAAAATTTAGTTTTGTTTATTTTTTTTGTTTTATTTTTTGTCTCAATTCCAGGAAATGATTTAGTAGCCAACTGGTCTGATGGTAAAAGCGAGTGGAGTTTTCTTGTTTTTATTAAGCAAACATCTCGACGCAGTAAAACGGGAAATTGAGCTTCTATATAATGTGGATGAATATTTTGATGAATTGTATAATTATAATTTATAATTCAGTTGGAGGTATTTTTTTGCAGATCGACGGAGATGCATTTTTTTTGTTTCACGAGCAGAAGCAGCAGAAAGAGCATCGAGTAAGAAGTGGTGTGAATGAAAATGATGATGATGATGAAAACACATTGAAAGAGGAAAGTTGTTTGGAAAAGAATAAGGATAAATATATAATCCGCTGACTGATGACCGTCGACAGCATGTCCAGCAAGTCGAACGATAGCGAAGATGAGGAACTTCTGTACACGGTTCAGTCGATGGACACGCTCGAAGGCATCGCCGCCAGACACGACATGACCATTGGTCAGTTGATGAAATTGAATCGACTTTGCAATCGAATCATTTTTCCCGGTCAAGTTTTGCATTTGCCCTCAGCCGGCGTGGTCAGCAACGGTTCGACCAAACCGAAACGTTACCCTGGTTACTGTGTCCAGTCCACTGTACTCTCGCCGCCGCCGGTCGACTCGGTTGATTCTTGTGCCGGTGATTCGTCGAATCCGGCGGCAGCACCGTTGGTCAGTCTGTACAAGCAGCCCAGCTTCGAGGTAGACGAGGGTTGCTTGGATGCTCAAGCTGGCAGCAGACGTGACGCCGACGCCGACTGTTTGCGTCAATTTATGAAAATCCAAGTTCGCGAGTTTACCGAAACTGAGGGCGTGGTCAGCGGTGTGCTGCTGGCAACGCCCAATTGTTTGATGTTCGACCCGGATGTCAGTCATCCGTTGGTTATTGAAAACGGCGTCGAAAAGTACAGCATGGTGGTGGCGTTGGAACAACTGGTATCAGTTTCACTGTTCAACAACGTCTCTGCACTCACTGACCGGCCGTCGCCCGAAGAGCTCGTTTACCCTTCACCGACGCTCAGCGCCAGTGACCGTCACTCGTCGTGCACAAGCCCTTCGGCAGATACGGAAAACGCCACCGTTGCTGCTGGTGTTCAAAAGGAAGAAGCCATTGTCCAAAAAGTCCAGTCGTCGTCAAACGATGATCAATGCCTTGAAAATGACTTGTCTGATGTATTTGAGGAAAATGCCGAAGATACTAAAGAAGAGCAAGATTTGAATTGGTACAACGAACAAGTGGATCCAGTGTCGGCATTGCCCAACCGAACCAGAGTGTTCAAGGCGTTGTCTCTGGCGCCATTGTCGCAGATGGGCATGTCTTATATCAACCGAGCCGGCCATTCGATACTGAACAGAGCTCAGTCGGTCGGTGGTACCGGGGCGATGGCGGCGGCCAAGGCGGCCAAATTGGTCACCGGTGTACCCAAACGTATTGCGACAATTTCCACGGATTGGTTGAATACTCAAGGTTTTATTTTGTTTGTTTGTTTGTTTGTTTTGATTGAAAATTATTTATTTGAATTGTTCATTTCAGAATCGGTTGGTTTGAAGTTGAACGACGAGAACAGTGCACCATCAACAGCTCACGTTGCTGGTGAACGAGGTGAAATTGCATTGTCGAAATTGAGACGTAAAACCGCCGAAGCTCGAGAAATTGCGGTAAGTAAAAAGTCGGTAATTAATTAATTAATACGTCGATTTATTGTCCTGCTTGCAGAATCGCAACAATTTGCATAGTCAGAGCAGTGACGGTTGCCCTTTTCCCACCGTGGACGAGCTGTTCCCTTACCAAAGACGGGGTGAAGTTTGCACGGAGATGCCATTCTTCTTGCACATCCAAGTTAAGCAGAGTGAACAGTCGTCGTCGTCGAAGACGCAGTTTTGGTTCAGCTTTCCGCCAGAGATGGCCGACTCGTTCTGCTCTTTTCTGCTTCTTCACTGTCCGGACAAGTATGGAACCGACTGCTGTGCCGGGGAAGGGGCGTTGTCCTCGTCGACCTCGGCCGACTGTACTGCCCCTCTGCCGTCGCCGTCGGACCAGGATCGAGCTTTTGTCATTGTCAACGGCGACGACCAAGATTTGCCAGCCCGTGCGGCTTACAATCAATTTCTCACGCCCGAGAAGTGTTCCCTGAATCGCCAGTGGGAAATTGTGACCGTCCAAGAAGCGAAACGTCGACTGTCGCTTTCCAACTTGAGCTCCTTAGCCGAGCAGCCGTTGCCCAGCGGGTGCCAAGAGTCGCGTCTGTTGCAACAGTCGACCATTCGTCGTTTGATGGAATTTTTGCCAGCCCGAGCTCAAGGATATCCGTGGGTGTTGGTCTATTCGAGCGAATTGCACGGCTTCGCCTTGTCGACCATGTACCGACACATGGCCATGTTCAAAGATTGCATGTCGCCGTCGTTGTTGGTCATCCGTGACACGGACGAGCACACGTTCGGCTGTGTGGTCAGTTGTTTGATCGCCATTTCAGACCATTTCTACGGCACCGGCGAGTCGTTGCTCTTCACCGACTATCCTCAGTTCCAAGTGTACCGTTGGACCGGCGCCAACAACTACATTGTCAAAGGCAGTGGCGAGAGTTTGGCTTTCGGTGCCGGCAATGGAGTCAACGGTCTCTGGCTGGACAGCGACCTCTACCACGGCAGAACTGAACCCTGCGACACGTTCGCCAACCCACCACTGACTCAGTCCACCGACTTTGTCATATCCGGTGTCGAAGCGTGGTGTTTTCGTTTGAACGACTGAATCATCACTTTATACCTACTTTATGCTTTGCTTGTTTGCATTTTAGTGGCCAGGAAGGCAGGCAGGCTTGAGATACAATATTTACCACGACAACCACTGAGCTCTTTTTTTTCTTTGTTTTTTTTGTCTAGTTTTAGTTTTATAATCCGTCATCTTTTTGTTTAATTTTTTTTAAATACTACTCTGATGATACAAGTGGAGTGTTGAAGTGAGTAAATTTTTTTTTCAAGTGCCGGATTTGCCACTTTTTGACAGGATATTGTCCAGGAAAAGCATATTTGTGCCAAATATTTCATTTTTACAATGCATCACACATTGTTGTTGTTGATGTTGTTGTTTAATGTGTATTTTTGTAGTGAAACAGCAGCAATAAAATGTATCGATTGTATCGTCGAGCTTTGGCTTGGCCTCAGGTGAAATTATGCAAATTATGTTGTTGTCATTGAAATTATTATTAATGTTTTTTTTTCTTCTTTCAATAGGGTCGATTGAACTTGGGTTCGGCAGTGTTGAGTGCAGTATGTTTTGTTGTAATCTTGTTCACTGTGTCGTATACGAAAAGTTTAAGTAATGGAGAAAAGTTGTATAAGTTTTTATTTGTTCGTATTTTTTTTTTAATTTTCATTTCCAGTGCTTCAAATCTATTCGCTGATGTGCATCTTTCATTGCATGTCGTTGTTGCTCGACTTGCTTGTTGCGGCTTTGAACTCTGACCATGGTCATCGTATGATCGTCAATGGCAAAAGCACCATCACCACCAACAACATCAACACCAGCTACGGCTATGAACGTGCCGACGTGGTCGGCTTGTTCAGCATCACGATGCTTGTCCAACTGGGCGCCCTGTTCGTGGTCAAGGAGAGCTTCGAGCAGTTGTTGGAATCGCACCACGACGGCTCGTTGTTGGTGTCTAATTTTTGGCTGGTACTGGCGCCGTCGTTGGCTCTTCTCACGCAACTGTACATAATTTACGCCGTACCGAGTGCGTCGTTGGCTCACGTGATCACGGCCAGCAGTTCCAGTTGGCTTCAAGAACAGGCGGCCGATTTCAGCCACGCCCTGTGTCGCGTGTTGCCCGTCTTCAGTGCGTTTCTATTGCCCAGAATCAATACAGTGTTGTTGATCTCCCTCTCCGGATGGACGCTTTGTATATGCAATTACATATGCATTGAAGCATAGTCAGTAGAATAGTTTTTTAGCTCGTTTGTGTTTAAAAGTTGTTTGTTTTCACTTTTCAGCAATTATTCCAAATGTGACGCCGCATTTTGCTTACTGTACGCGACAATGCTCATCGGTACGATGTATCCGTTGGCAGTGTATACTGGTGGAATTTTGTTGCAGAGCTGTCCGCCTTACATGCTTCCCCAGTTGGAGAAGTGCCTGCGCGAGTGTGGCACGTTGGACGGCGTGCTTGAAGTGACCGACGAACACTTCTGGCAGTTGTCGTTCAACAAAATGGCAGGCTCGTTGCTGGTGCGGGTGAGGCGCGACGCGGACGAGCAGCTCGTCTTGGCCAGGGTTTGCGCCAAGCTGCATCCGTTTGTCAGCAATCTGACCGTTCAAGTGGTCAAAGATACAGCTTGGAAAGCACAACAACACCAACTTCAGTGATGCAAAATTTTCAAAGTTTGTTCTGTTGTCGTTGTTGTTGTTGTTGTTGTTGTTGCTTTTCATCAGTTTACAGATTTTTAATATATATATATATATTTGCATTTTATCGAATAAATGCAAATTTTGAGGAGATAAAAAAATTTTTTTTCTTTTCAAGTTTTAGTTTTTGAAAATTTCAAATTAACATAAGGTGTGATAGGTAAGGCAGTGTAAGGATTTGGAAAAGGAAAATGGAATTTTGTGAACCAAAAAATCATAATCACACCCAATCAACTTGCTGACGACGATTGTTCTGATTCTTTTGCTTACAATAATTGCCATTCTCTTTCCAATAATTGTAATTCAAATTATTATTGTTGTTGGTTTCTGGTCTCGTCGAATAATTGTTCAACTCTTCGCACAATGCCTGCAGCATGGTGTTGGAATACGTCGGTGGTGGGCTACCGCCGGTCCTCAATCCTGCCTTGCCGTCCTCGTCATCAACGGTGCTCATCATCCCTCGGACATGCTTGTAACAGGGTGGTGGACCGTTGTTGACCGACGACGACGAGTCGAACTGATCGTTATTATCCTCCAAATGTCGACGTCGTTGTTGACAATATATTGCTTCTTGAAATGATGAAAAAAATTTACACCAACGACCAATAAATTAATCAATTTAAACTTACTTTCCAACTTTTGGCAGTTTTTCTCTTGTAAAGTAGCAGTAAGCGTACGAATCACTTGACGAATTCTTCCTGCAAATATATATATAAGAAACATGCATCGAAGCAATCTTTTTGTCTCACAAGCATATCTTATATTGGAAATAAAAATTCCAAATAGTTTTTATAAAAGTTTTACAAATACAACCTCATTATCACAAACATACTGTAGAAGAAATTTCTGAGCGTCGACTTTTATGTATTGATCGGCTTATATGGCTCGCTGGTAATATGTGATCGATTTTTGACAATTAATAGACTTAGGTTGGAAGCTGGAAATATGAAGCAATGAAAGCAACTCACTCATCTCCGTCATTCGGTCAGTTTCCCATTGACGACATTTTTTGATTCCAATCAACATGCTGACAACAAGCACAATGCAGGCTGCTATTGTTGGTAGAACGATTGTGGTAACAACTGAGAAATTCGGCACACGGTATTGAGCTTGCGCATGAGTCACTGTTTGCATGAATAACAACACAAGATGGAAGATTTTTATTGTGGATTTGTACAACAGAAGATAAAAAGGAAAGGAAACTCACTGGCTTTGTAACAGTGGAGCTCATCGCTACCATCTGGACACTGTTCAACTCCGTCGCAACGTTTCACCAAACTTTCTTCAATACAATCGCCGTTGTGACAGCGGAAGAAATTATCATAAGCACAGTCTGGAAAATTGAGCGACAATTAGAAAGATTTTATTGAAATGCAATTTAGATTTTTGCAAATTGAAATTTAATAAAAAATAAAAAGAAGAAGAATTAATCAAGACAAGGGCGAATAAAAGCAACTTTCGACACAGACAAACAAAGGAAAAAGCTACGGGCGTGGTGCGGCTTTCGTTCGCTGCTTACCGACGTGAAGTGAAATTGTGTTCATTGGTCTGGCCTGGAACTGGAGATGATGATCGATTTGTCAATTTTTCACCGTTGTCTGGTTGAACAAATTGCCATTTCTCTCAAATAGCCTCAGCGCATTCTCTGCATACGTCGAAGCGCTCGGTTAAGCATCATCATTCATGCAAATTTCACAACTCAAAAGCTAATAATGATGGACCGTCGTTGAATTTTTCAAAAAAGAGATAATAGCACAATCCAAAGAAAATGTCTCCACAATAGACGATTGAATTTGTAGTTATTTTCTCTTTTTTATGCAGAATTCAGAAAACAAAACGACGGTCCTTGGTCTAACAAAATCCAAATTATCGAAATTATTTATGATTGAATGATTGAAAATTAATAACTTTATGCAGATTTATCCAATCGCCACGTTCTTAATTGCATTATCCAAAGTGACATGAACAGTTAGTTGCTGGCTGAGCAACTGCAACAACAGATCGTTCATTCAGACAATATTGTCAGCATTGGACGGCAATTCAAAACAGATAAATATATATCGATTGCTTTCATTTGTCCACTTTTAATTCCTTGTATCGTACAGTATGATTTTCATGTTGTTTTTTTTTGTTACTTTAATACTTTTTTTGTTGGATAAATTTTATTATTTTTAACGCAAATTTTTTTTCTACTAATATATTTTTAGCAAAAGTAAAATTTCTAATTTTTTATTTGCTGTATGGTAAAGTACAAGTACGGTATTGATTTATTTTCTTGTTTTTTTAAATCAATTTTCATTACTTATTTTATCGAAGCAAAATTACATTGATCAATTTTGCATTCAAATTCATCATTAAAACAGAATGTAAAGTTTTTCATATTTTGTAATAAAGTTTAAAATTTAAAGAAATTTTATTAAAAAAAACTTTTAAAGTTTCTATCCAAATACAATATTTATATTTATATTTATACTGTTCGGCTTATTTTGATTTGAACTGTAAAAATTTACCACAGTATGACTGAGGAGCTTTATCATCCATGATTAGTACTGTAAGTTTTTACGGTGAAAATTGTTTTGAAATTTAACATTTTATGCTGTTGCAAAGCATTCGAAAATTCAAGTGGGCTATTCTGTTTCCGATCGCAAGCGGAGGCTTGATATACCTTGATTGGAATCGCACAAGAAAATTCAAACAAGCCAATAAGCTGAAATTGGTTGCCAATTGAAATTTCAATTTTTATAACATGGCGACATTTTCGTTTTCATATTTCATGAAAAATTTTGTAGAAAATCACAAACGATTCATACCGACAGTTGGTGTTTCAATATTCATGAGTAAGCTTGACATGAATGGTTGACAATTTATCAGTAAAAGAATTTTTGAAACATAAATTATGATTTTTTTTCTAAATATAAAACTGTTTTCAAAGTTTGTTTTTAATCAAAGCAAGTTGTGTTTGATAAAATTAAGTAATATTGTTTTATTTGTATTATTTTTGCAGTTTACTGCTACTGGAGCCACTGGGAGAAGATCTTATCAAGCTATAAGAACAAATCAGGGCTAATGGCAAAAAAGAATATTCCGAATGGTGTAGATCCTTGGAAGTGGTGAAACTGCTCAATCATCGTCAGTAATCTGATGAAATTGAACTATTGTCGTATATTTTGAAGAAAATAAAATTTTTCTTTGATGTTTTCAAAAAATTTTTGATATTGTTTTCACACGAATGAAATCCTTTTTTTCAAATTGTAATCACAATTGTTTATGCGCACTTTTTGCAACTTTTCAGGTTCAACAATTATTACAACATTCATTTAAAGACGAAAAAAACGTAATATTGTGTCAATTTTCAACTTTCAACGAACGTAACTTGTTTTTTATGGTTAGTAAAAACAGGTGTTCACACATTTGTTTCTTGCATGACAAATGCACAATTGGTTGGCATGTTGAACAGATAATTTTTGATTTTGTTCTTGTTTATTTATCATTTTATTCAATTTACAGTTATAGTGGGACTATAATTGCGTACTTAGAAATGAATGTATTTTGTAATCAAGTTTTGCTTAATGGTTTTCAAAATTTTCACAGTAAACGGTAAATATAGCATGTTGATATTCATGATTTGTTGCTTACTGTATTTATAAGTATTAGTAAGTGTGAGTTGTAATTAATGGAAAATACTTCTTAATAAAATGATAATGTTCAATTTTAAATAAACTGCATTTTCTTGGTTGAAAAGAAGAAAATTTTTTTAACATTATTTTATGCATGTATTATTTGTTTTTTTATTAATATGTGCTACATTGCACAGAGTTGCAGTGAGGCTGTGGGTCAATTTGTCAATTTTTTTCAAATTATAATGGGATTTAATTGAAAATTGATGCTATATTTTGAGCAAACTATTTAGCATTGAACATTTCAACACCAGAATTATAATTGAAGAAGTGAAAATGAATTTTAAAAAATTTTCTTTATTTTAATTTTTTAAAATTTTGTTCATAAATAATCTTAGATGTTAAGCGGTTTGGTCAAGTTGGAATATTTTTCAAAAATATGCAAAAATGCGTGCAGAACGTTTGCAGTACTGTCCAATAGTGAAGTGAAAAGAGGTGCAACAATGGCGGAGGTGAAATTTGACAATTCAAAAATCGCTTTCGGTCATAAAACGAAAATGCAATTGTTGCGTTCCATGGCCGTACTGAAGCTCAGCTCCACGAAAATGGTGCTCGACCGTGGCGAGGATATGTTCAAAATTTTGAAATGCACTCTCGGTGACCGTATTTCCAACAGCCTGATGAAGGCGACATTTTATGGTCACTTTGTAGCCGGTGAAAATTTGCATGACGCTGTGGAAACTGTGAAGCGATTGAAGGCGAAAAATGTGCGATCACTTTTGGACTACTGCTTTGAACAGACGCTCGACAATGATTCAGGTATTTTTAAAAAATTTTTTTTAATTAATTTTTTTCTCGAACGTTGTAAAAATAGAAAAATTTTTTATTCTGAAAAAACAAATTTTACAGACGGAAGCGTTGAAGAGTGCACGTTGAAAACATTGATCGGTTGCATTGACGCGTTGGCCAGTTTGAACGATCCACTGCAAATGTTGGCCATCAAGCTCACATCGCTCGGCTGTCCGAAGATGTTTTTGACGCTCAGCGACAGTTGGATACGGACGTTGACCATGCTCGAAAGTATAACTGGACATCCATGGGAAGATCTGTTGGAATCACCAATTGCTGCTGACCATTTCAACGTCAACAACAGCAATAATAATAATAATAGTAATCTCATATGCGGACAGCAACAGTGGACAGTATGCATCAATTTGAATTTTAATTATCAATTATTGTTGCAATGCTTTTTTTTATTCAGCTAGAGATGTACAACAAGTGGATTGATAATTTGCGCATGGCGTCTGACGACGGCTTGGTCGACTTCTATCCGTACGGTATATTGGACCGAGTCGACGCTTGGAAGTGCATCAAGCGGATGATGTTAGCAGATTGGGGTTCGTTGGACGATGGAAATTTGCAATTGAAATACGAAGCAATGGTGAGACGGTTGAATGAAATTGTCGACCACGCAGTGAGGAGAAATGTTCGCATTGTGATCGACGCGGAACAGTCATATTTCTTGCCAATGACGAACATTTTATCCTTGGAATTGATGAGAAAATATTGCAAGAACGAACCGGTTGTGTTCATCACTTATCAAGCTTATTTGAAACAAGCACACAAGCTAGTAGCCAACGCCCTTCACTTGGCAAAACGCTGGGAATGTGCAATCGGTATTAAACTGGTACGCGGTGCTTACATGACGCACGAACGGCAACGTGCCCGCTTGCTCGGCTACACCAGTCCAATAAACGACACTTATGACCTCACAAATGAAACTTACGACAATATTATTGATCTGTTGATCAAGGTTGAACAAATTACTAAATTCTACTGTTTTTATTTAATTTTTTGATATATTAATTTATTTTTCTTATTTTTGAAGGAGATTAGCTCACGTCAAATTGGCAAAGTGCATCTGATCTGCGCCACGCACAACGAACAATCCGTCAAGCATTTGTTGGCCAATTTGCAAAGCTTGCAACTTCATTCCGCTGGACTAGCATGCAAATTGGCGGACATTGTTTCGTTTGGTCAATTGTACGGCATGTGTGATCAGATTTCTTTTTCACTAGCCAACGCCGGCTTTTTGGTTTACAAGTATTTACCGTTTGGTCCGGTGGGTGAGGTGTTGCCTTACTTGTTGCGCAGGGCTCAAGAGAACAGCGACGTCATGGAAAAGACCCAATTTGAATATAATTTATTAAAACAAGAATTAAAACGGCGCTTATTGCATTTTTACTTTTAGATTTAAAAACATTTCGCATTATCTTATTTTGGTAGGTTTTCTTTTATCTACATTTCACATACGTGGCTAATTTAAATTAATGTATTTTTTATTTGTAATTTTTGTTTTACACTTTTTTGATTGTAGAATAAAATTGTAAATTAATTTTACAACAACTGAAAACTGATCGTTGTTCATACAATTAAATTTGTACGTTCGATTCAAGAAAAGCTACAGCAAGGCGGTTTGCTGGCTAGCTGACTGGTTGGATTTCTTGCTGCCTATAGGCTGTTCAGCAGTAGTTTAGTTGAACAAAGTGACCAATCATCGTACGCGGCGTGTACGTTTGCAAAAATTCATCTAATCACAGTCAGAATTCAACGGAACAACTTCTCTAGACATTTTGTCTTGCTATAAAAAGTAAAAGCAAGAAAAACAAGTAATTGCTTCATGTATTGTTGTTATTTAATTTGTTCATCTTTAATCTACATTTTAGCTTCATCTGTATAAATATTATATGTATACAAATATATATATATATATATATATATTTGTTGTGTATTAATTTTTTATTTTAAAATTTTTATTATTTTAAAGCTAGGCTGAGGGTTGTTGTAAAATTCTGTAAAATGTGAAGTTTTTAAGCTTAATTTTTACATTTAACAAATTTTGATAGCATTGTAAACATTACTACAAACTGTTGTAAAATGCATTTGCTATTTGCTTGAATTCTCTTCATTTTGACGAACGAACAAGCATTGCTTGTTTATACACGATAATTTGTATTTTCAAAAAAAATTTCCTATAACTTCTGTTTATATCAGTATTTATATTTTTAATTTTTTGATTAATAATTGTTATAAGCAGTTATTGTTGTTATATTTCTTATTCTTCTTATTCTTCGTCTTCTTATTCTTCTTCTTCTTCTTCTTGTGTCGAAGAAAATCGATTTTTATTATCGCTTGCTGGTTTAAAGCGAATATCTTGTCCGCTCACTGAAATTTCACACGCCGCACTGTGGCGCCTCGACTGCCTGACTGCTTCAGTATTTAAACAAGTCGCTTCAGCTCAGCGTCAGACTTTCAAACCGACCGTTGCGGCGACATGCTGTCTGTTTTCTCTCTCTAAAAATTATAATAATTTTTTTCTGCTTCAACTTCAATCGATGTTTTCATATTTTTCTTTCTCTACACTTCCATTCCTACTCATCTTATATAATATTTTTGATGAAAATTTTATTTTTTAACGATTATTTCTTCTTCTGTTCTTTTCAAATGTTTTATCACTTGTTATTAGATTTTGGAAACTATTGGAAATTTTGAAAAACAATATTTACAATATTTTTAGTTGCAATTTTTTGGCTTCAAAATGGATATCGTGCGCAAAGGAAGAAAGGCCATCTATGAAGATGACGATGATGATGTCAATTCAGCAGTGACAGCAATATCGGACGACGATTTACTAACCTCTGATGAAAGCACGGAAATTGAAATATCTGAACTAAGCGAAGTAATCTTCTTTTTTTAACAAAAAAATTACTTCATTTTTTGAAAACCTTTTATTATTTATTCGACAAATTATTAATTATTATGTAATATTTTAGTATTTGAAAAAAAAATTTATCACTGTCGTCGACAGGCAATCGTATTTTAAGCTGAAATCCACTTTTCTGTGTACGTGTGCACTCGTTTGCATACAGTATGAAAGTTGTTATTATCATCATCAACAACTGTTTTCTGAACAATTAATTCAATTTTTATTTTTCACAAACCGTTTGTTTTTAAAAGTATGCTTAATAATGATAATGCTTGTTTTTTTTTGTTTTATTACATTTTCTAGAGAAGATAAGCATTCTTGTAGCATAATTTTTTCATATTATTAAGGGTGCGAAAGAGATTCTAGTCTGGCATTGTGATCACCAGGGGATCTTGCCAGACTTCGTGGCGCAATGTCTGGTGCATTCCATTTCTTTGACGACAAACGAAACAAGCAGTGGCGCCGAAAGTGAAGAAACTGCGATGGTATAATACTTATTTTTATTTATTTATGCCTTTTTTGCAGTAATTTTTTAATGATCTTCTTGTCAGAGAGGGTAAATTTAGTTAATTTAATGTTTACTTTGCAGCATATGGAATAAATTATAAAATTAGTATATCTGTTATGTTATAAATTTAATCTTTGAGATATTTATAATTTAGCTTTGAAAATTTATTCATTCATCTATTTTTATGTAAAATCTTCGAGCAGTAGGGGTACCGCAGAAAGTGTAGATAAAATAAATTTTCAATTAGAATTTACCATTGTTTCATTATTTAACTTTTATTCTAATTTAACAAAATATAAATGATTTGCAATTATCATAGCATTGATAAGTGACAATATTGCGCAGTGCATGATGAATTTTATGTTTGTTTTTCAGTGTTGTAACAGATGCAAAAGATCTATCAGAATTTAGGAGGATGATCACTACTTTATTGATAATTTTGATATCATTTAGTAATTGATAATTTGAAAAAATTAATTATAGGTAAAAATGTTGGTTCTCATCAAGGATTGCAATAATTGCTTGTAATATTAAATTAACCAAACTGTATAATTCTTCTTCTTTTGTTCTTAAGCTTTATTTTTACATTTAACCAATTATGATAACATTATAAGCATTATTACAACAAATACAATGAGAAACGACTTTAGGAGGATGGCTGTAATTTGTGTATTTGGTAATTATTATTTGACTGATAAAAATAAATAAAAATAACATATACTTTTTAAAATACATGCTATATTGTTACTTTTATATATTATAATTTTCTTTATGTTATGCTGATCTGATTTAAAACTGAAATATTTTAGCTCTTGGATGAGTTGCTTGATGAATATCCAACCCTAGGAGAATGTTCACCGATGCCAGTAGAGCAGGTTGAACGTGAAATTGTTATGCTAGAAAAGAGTTCAGCCGTTGCTGAATCTTCCTGCTTGAATGATGCCAAAATCCAATGGGTTGAAGATGCAAACGAAGTAATGGAATTTTTAGAGGTACTGGGTATCTCACCATCAGATGAGACATTACCAGAATTATCGGTTGAGCAGATTGAAATGTTTCTGAATGAATAAATTCGAAACATTCCAGTTTTAACATTTAGGGTTTATATCTTTTTATATCTGATTTTTATGCATAGATATACTTTATTTATTGTATATGCTGTAGTTTAACAATGCGTAATGCTTTGAAATAAATCTCATGAAAGATTATGAGATGATTTGTATGATTGGTGAGAATAATCAACAGTTTTTCAAAGCATGCATTTCTGTTTGTGCACTTCTAAGTTTTACATTATTATAATATGCCATTGTCGAATAACAAATAAAAATGTTTCCGAATGATGGATGCACTGATCAAAGGAGAGCAAGCAGTTGCTCAGACAATCAGTACTGCAGTCGTTGTTTTGTTGAACTGCAGTGATAGAATGAAGTGGTACATCCCGATATCTTATATGCTTACAGAACAGAATTTATTTCGCATTTCTTACATATAGATTCAACAGAAAATGAAAAATTTTGTTGGTGTTTTACGAATGGCGAAAGAAATTTCATCTGTTTAATGCTGCAATAATTAAACGAGGTTTGCTATTTGCTGTATTTCTTACACCAGTGCATTCATATTTTGACGCGTTGAAATTAAATAATTATCATAATCAATACTTTCTGTACAAATATTAAACGTAAAAACTTGAAAACTGAAAACTTGTATAAATACGCTTTTTCATGAATTTCAAAATGCTAAGACAAATAAATAAATGGTTATTATTATAAATGTTTCTTTAGATTTTCGACTTAGACACGGCTGGTTCCACGACAGATTATCCATGGGTTTCAGGTTGCACTCGTTCTCAGAATAAGATAAGCAAGTAACAAGCAGGCAGGTAATTATAATTCACTGATTCCTGTCTACGGCAGTGTATTTTGCCCCCAGCTCAAATCAACCTCCTCAATTGCTTCAAAATTGGACAGGAATTGGACAGGTCTACGAATTTTCAAGGAAGGAGCTTTCTTTATTCAAAAAAGACAAAAATAAACCGTGACGACGTTGTCAGCTACCATAAACCAAAATCAGGCAATAACTTTTCACCGTTTTCAGTATCACTACAGTGAAAAATCAAAGCAGCTATCACTACACATTTCAAAACTTTGAATAAATTTTAAAAACATGTTATGT
The DNA here is from genome assembly GCA_001447645.1 of Trichinella pseudospiralis. Lineage (NCBI taxonomy): Eukaryota > Metazoa > Nematoda > Enoplea > Trichinellida > Trichinellidae > Trichinella > Trichinella pseudospiralis. Next base: position 156,229 of record JYDV01000018.1, read on the forward strand.
TTTTTTAAGACTTACAACACTTTTTCAAAATACTAAATGCACCAAATTTGCATTGTAATCACAACATTTATGACTCAACTGCATCAGCTATTTTTATCTTATCAAAACACAGAATCAGAAGCATACAAGCAAAGGTGACAGCTGAAATATGAGAAAGAAAAATTATTTTAAGATTAAAGTATACTTTAAAAGCAAAATCACTGAAATATAAATAATAAATAAAAATACTGTAATGTACAGTATGCTGATTGCCAAGTCACCAGTAAAAATTGTTCAAAGTAAAAGACCAATCAACGAAAAGCAAATGTTGCATTCATGGATAATATTTATTAGCTCTTTTATTTTCATTTCTATTAATTGTTGCGCTGCAGGAGTAAAGAAAACTGCATCGAGGTAAAAATTTAATATTAAAACATATTTTCCTGATGCGTTTCTATGATTTCATGTATTATGTTTAAGTGACTGAGCATTTCTTAATTTTAACATGCACAAAAATTGAAAAGCTTGTAAAACAGAATTCTCCATTATAATATATACAGTCCAATGTAGCGCACTTTCGAGAAGTTGATATTTTAATTTGTTGTTAAGCTCAGGCATTTAGATATAACTGTAGAACACTTTTTATTGCGAATTTGCTCTTGCGTTTATCACTGAATTTCATTGAGCACAATTGGTTAATTATCTCTAAGCGATTAGTGTTTTCTATTATGCAGATCAGGAAAATATGGTTTTCCATTTAATTCATTTAACTTTATTATCACATTACATTACTTTTTAAATTGTACATTACCAAAGATATAATGTAAATTGAATTTCTTATATCTTTAATTTTTAAGCGCAGTGAATTTGTTGAAAACCTTTTTGTGATGAGTTCCATTTATGTAGGCCATATTAATGAAATTTCAAATCTCAAATTCAAATACACGGAGGTGTGTTTTTGTTATGACAGGTTCTGCCATATAGTTTATATTTTGACTGAATTTAAAATGTCAACGCCATTGCAGAATTTTTAAGTAGCCTTCATTGGTATGGCACTTCTTCTACCTTTTTACAAGTCAGCATTTAATAGAAACACATTGTAAGCATTTTACTTCTTGCATTTATATTATTTCTAGTATTTAAAATAATCTTAGTGAGAACGATGAAACGAATGTTTCCGCAATGAGAAATGCTTTTGTTACAGCCAAAATTAAATTTTCTCTCCAACTGAACAGATTTATTAAGTAAATAAAGCGCAATGAAAAATATGCAGTAGTCATATTTATCCGCAGAAATGAATAAAACAAAAATTTGCATGCGAGTTCATTTGCTTTACTGACATATTAGAAATAATTTTAGTTCAGCACCGTCCGTGGATTGACGCACTGCGTTTTGGTTGGAAAACTGACTGAAAATCACCAAACTATTTATTCAACGCCATAACATTAAACGCCAAACAATTTATTCATTTTTTATTCATTATTATTTTTTGCAATAATTTCTAAAAAATAATTTTTCAATCAACATTAAAAGAACATGAACATCAACGATGAGAGAAGACGGCGCATTTGGCAGTAAGTGGCGTTTTTTTTTACTTTTATGTCATAATCACGTGAATAAACAGTGAATAATAAACAACTGAGAATGGAATATTTATTGCAATTTCATATTTAAGTTAATTAGCATTTTAAACAGATCTTCACATGTTAGAATAATGTATTATAGTAGGAGTGATTTATGAATGAAAAATTTTCTATTTGGTTCTACGTTTTGTCGAGATGATGACAGATTTTACAAACGTCACAGTCACCATATAATTAAGTTTAATTAAATAACATCCTGTACTCATTGCTCAATCGTAGTTTGAAAATCACTTTTGCGGAAACTAATATGCGCGTTCAGTTGGCTAAACAAGCTTTTGCCCACAAACTACTCACTTAAAATTACCTTTATTTGAATTACTTGGCTTCTGATTTAAGAAAATTTTCAAATTTGTGGAGGCGTGTTTTGTTTAATTTTTTTGTTATGGCGTTTTCTGTACGATAGTTTATATTTTGACTGAATTTTAAATGTCAACTTCATTAGTTTTTTTTTTAAATAGTCTTTGTTGGTAGAATTTAACAGCACATTTTCTCTATTCGTAATATTACATCGCGGTATACGTTACTATTTATCTTCAGCAAGAACAAGGCCGAATGCACTAAAAACCGGTTTCGAACGCTGCACAATGCAAATATTGATCGCCATAAAGGTGCCTTGTCGTCAATAACGGTGCACTCGTAGCAAGTGGTAGCGTTGCGAAACGTTCTCTCAGTACATTATAGCGTCCATTAGCTGCAAAAGTCCGTTTTATAATTACTCAAAAGTATTCCACATTTCTACTTCTTTACTTTCTCTGAAAACATTGTACAATCGTTTTCTATATGATAACCTTTTAATTATAAAGCAATTATTATATTTCAAAAAAATTAAATTTTTATGTGTAAAATGTAATGAAGCATATAAAAAGTGAGAACACGGACGACACGAAGTAGATCGCAGTGTGCACGAAGCACTATAAAACAAGACCAGAGGTATATGCGGCGGTTTCCAGTGGGTCCCAATTCTGTAAGTCAGGGCAAGGGATACCTTGAAAAAGTGAAGTTATCCCATAGTCCAAACGTTAACGACAAACCTACACTGCTGAGTTTTAATTTAATGCAGTACTTGGTCTTTCACGCAGCAAAATTAATGTATGCAATTGTTTTACTGTGTCGAAATAATTTTTGGCTTTCGTTTATTTCGTAATTTTTGTTTTTTTTTATTTTTTACATTTCACATTTATTATTGTTATGAACACTTTCCAAAGCAAATTCTTTTTATTTTATTTTTGAAAATTTTTTTTCCATTCTAAATTGCAAATTCCATTTTCAGTCATTCAAAACTTTATTGTTGTCTCCTTTCTTTTTATGCATTTCATTGATGTTTCAATTTCTCCAATTATTTCTTTTGATTCTTTTATTTTGACTTAACTTTGAAAAAAAACTCTGACACATGAAGCATTGCATACATAAATACGTAAACCCGTAATGAACCGTAAATACACATGCAGAAGAAAGAAGAAAAGTGGAGAAAGACACGATAGGTTGGATTGAATCGTTCGTTGGTCAAAATTGACGTAAGTGAAGATACGCCTTGGAGAAGATACTATTTACCGAAGTCGAGTGTAAAAGGTTCTTCATTACAAAGACACAATAAATAAAATTTGTTACCATCTTCACAGACGTAACAAAAGGCCAATACTGCATTATTTCATAACGATGATGATCATGTAGGATTAGTTAATAGGGAAATCATGTTTGCCATTACTAGTTGCCAGATAGCAATATTAAATAGTTTATAGGAACAAACAAAGAACAGTTAACAAAAATGGGGAAAATAAAATAATACACGTAACGCAAGTAAATTAATATAATGTATATATATATATATATAAGTAAGCAAAAAAGTTTTTTTTCTTTTTATATAAACCAAGAACAATGCAACAACAACAATTCTTTATTAATGAAAAGTTTTTATTTATAATAAAAATATGCAATGTAATACAAACTAAAGCAGAGAAAGTCTGGCATAAATGAGTTCTGTGAGATGGCAAACATGCACGGAGTGGGACTTGAAATATTTAAAGCAGGTGGAGATTGGAGAGACCAAATATGGGCCCCATCCTGGAGCGTGAAGCTCCCTTCCTTTGGACAAGGGAGAGTGCAAACTCTTCCCTTGCTCTTTGGGCAGGTAGAGCGCACGCTCCCCGACCCTGGAGCGGGGAAAGCCTAAGCTTTCCGCGCTAAAGAGGTGGGTGAGACTTAGTTGTTTTACTTGCCTCAGATGTGCGGGGAGTTTAGTGTTTATCCCTTGTTTTCAGACGAAGGGAGATTGTGCGTTTATCCGGCCCAACAGACTGGTAAGGGATTTTGCATTTTTCCTTGTTTTTAAGGATATGGTGGTTTGCGCCAAACTTCAATGTTTAGGGGATGGGCAGTTTTCCGCTCCTTTTCTGACAATGGGAGTGTGGAGTTGACTGTGATTTTGTGAACTGGGAAGCTAGGTTGCTTGATTTTTTTACTTTTTGTGTTTTGGGAATTTTGAAAGGTATTTTTTGCAGATGCTTCTTTAAAAAATTGCAAAGATTTTGGTTGCGATGGTGACCCGCCTGCCTGGCCGTTATGTCTTCTTTTCCCTTACTTGCTACTTCGACTTCCGGCTTCTCAGCCTCGAATTCCCCTTGCATGGCCATCTGATTTTCAGTTTAGATTTTGACCCATGATAAATCATACAAATCGATTCATCCTAACCGATTTGCACACAATGAACCGCCAAAGAAGTAGTCCAAACCACATCGTTGTCGTCGGTGGTAACTCTGTCCTCTGTGCCTCATCAATGACGACTTTGCTTTCATACATAACACAGTATTATTATACATTCTGATGAATCACCTTAAATTTGCATACTTTTCTTATTAATACAATTCATGTTTACGGTTTTCTATCATTTACGTGTTTGTTATTTGGAGAATATCCTAGGCTAAACTTCATACAGTCGGTGATAACGTTGTTCGCAAGGTTGGATCTACTGTCATGAGTTGTCGGCTGCTAGAGCGGAAGCAGCAGTTGCAGTGTGCAAAGTGAAATGGCGAATCCATGGAAATGACTGCACAAGTCATTAACCGATTTGCGATATCTCTGTCGCAAGCAGCTGAGGGAGCAATTCCAACTGTCTGATCATCTACACAAATGGTGAACAGACGGAGAAACAGAGGTAATACCGAAGCGGCTCACAACATATGCACAAATGGCGAGATGTGGTCGATGTATCGCCAGATTGTCCATTGAGACATTCGGACGAACAGCTACGCGGAAGGTGCTCATAGCAACTTTAAAGCAGAGGTAGGAATGGCACATCTGACCATTTGGAAACTGACGAACAGCTTGCGTAAGCTGCAGGAAGCAAAAGATTTAGTTTATGAACACTTGGACGCTGGTCATCAGCCACCAAAAAGCTCAAAAAATATCGAGCATACTTCAAATGCATACTTTAAATTGTACGTCAGTATAGCAACAGGGAAGTCATCACGTACCTTCACGGCTAGGCACACAACGACGACGTAATCGACAAATGCGGATATAGTCAGATAATAGCAACTTCAGCTTGATTCAGCAATGCCAAGTTGATACTGCAGAAAATAAATCTTATGACGAGTTTTGTTTCTTTGACTTTGTTGAGTTGATTGCAGTTCTGAGGTGATCTATTCCTTTATTTTTCAACAAAAAACCCTTACTATGAACAGCTCGTCTCTTGTATGCAGCGGCTTAAATTTACTTAATTGGCATATAGAAGTAATGACGAATTATCTTGTAATTTCACAGTTTTTACAGCCTCCTAATTGACTTTAAATGTTATAAAAAAGCTGATGAAATAGGCACTGCAGAAATCTTTAGTTTTGACAAACATCATTCAATTGTTAAGAAATGAATTAATACTGTTCAGTTTCGCAGTTGCACGCCAATGCACTCTTCCTGTTTACCGTACGCCAATGACCAAGCAATCTAAAGTCACCTAAGCATATGCAAAGCAGTCGAACAAAAATTTGCATACATTTCCTGGTAAACAAGTCTTACTGTGCTTGCTTTCCATTACGTTAAGCAAACAAAAGTTTTCACGATTGATAATCTAAAATTACACTAGAAGCAATATACATGATACAACTTTACAACAGTAGCAACTATGTTATTTCTTATTACTAGATATCATTGAATTGTGGAAAAATAAGGATATCAAAGGAATTTTTTGACATATTAAAAACCGACGCTTGTAGCGAATTATAATTGTTAAGCAAACAAACGGTAAAGCATCGCATGGAAATTTGAATGCTAACAAGACACGCCTAGTACTGAAAAAATAATTTGATTTAACTTTTAAACTAAATTAATAACTTTATTTAATTCCATTTATTTGTGCTATCCAATGGTATCTACATCTGCGAAGCAACATTGCAGTTAATATTGCAAAGTTTTACTTCATGTATTTCTGCTTGTATGATTTTGTCATCAACGATGGTTGCGTTAGCTCTTTGCTGAACATGTAAACAAGAAGGTGCCCTAATTGTTAGGAGAAGTTCCATGCAAATTTTTATTTGTGGATAGAGAATCAAATATTAATCATAAAGTATAATTCGTCAATCATGTGCAAAGTACATCAATTTATGAATTGAATTTTGTTCTGAAATTGATTTGAAATATTTGTAGGCTAATGATCTGCTACACCAACAGAATAGAAGCCGTTTTCAATGGAAGCCTGTAAACTTTTTTCACTTTCAATTTAAAATAGACAACAACGTTATGCAATTCTTCAAAAAAAGGTCTCTCCAAACGATGGGAAGTTGATTATTTTTGTAAGTTACAGTTTTTTTATTGAATGACATCATAATATTGCTGAAAATAACTATTGATTATATAATTATTATACATTATTAAGTTAAGCTTTACTAAGAGTAAATCTATTTTGTGCAAAATTTCATATTGATATTTAAAAGCAGTTTATTAAAATATTTAACTTTATAAAAACGAAATCAATACATTGTTAACAGATCATTACTGAGAATGAAATATCAAAATAAGTATTGTAATGCAATCGTGAGAAGAGACGGTAAGCTGCTTATATACCACCGCAGGTCGATGTTGTAATTCAGATACATTAGCAATGAGTATGTAGCCGAAAGGTAGAAATTAGCATTTCCACACGATTTACAGGTTTTAATCAGCAATTGCATGATGAAGTCTCAATGAGGAATTGCGTCGTCAGGTGTCACCAGGTTTCATAAAGTTATGTAATTGACTTTGACCATTTTTATAGAAATGATCTTTCTAAGTATATTTGAATTTTTATTTCCCATATCCTTAGCTACTTTATGAACATTGAAAATGTTGTTTTCAAAAGTTTGCAAAAACTTTTGATTGAAATCAAAAACTGAATATGAATGAGTGTACGAAATAAACTAATTTCAGTGAACATGGTATTCATTGCAAAGTATTATTATCGTAGGCAGCAATCATAAACTTATAGTTGATTGTTTCATAATTTATCTAAGAATAACGTTGCTGTTCAGCTTGTTTTACGTAAGACAGTTTTTTATACTTCTTTGGGTTAGGTGAAAATGTTATAAGAGATAGATGATGACTTTCAGTTGTAACGTTTGGATGATTTTGTTGTTATTCAGTAAATATTATAATCTTTGGTGCTAGCTCATTACATTGTCTTACGTTTTCAAAGAATATGTGCATTTCTAGGTCAGCAGACTAACTTTATGCTAATGTGATGGTGATGGTAATTGCCGATGGCATTCTGCATTGGCAAATCTCTGCTACTCAAACCGGTAAGTAATTTCCTATATATAAATTTCTGTTTATAGAGAAAACTTTATTATTATATAAACATTCGTAGGCGAACACCGCTCTAATTAATGCATTCCTCTAAATTATGAACATCACTTGGAAACATTACGGCCCTGCGTTTGTGTTATACTTTATCAATGACAAGCCTGCTGATAGGTATGACTTTTTACATATTTGCTATTTTTTATGACATGGGCTACCATACTTTGCCAGTTGTTTAATGAAAATGCCTGCTACCAGGAAGCTGCTATTGCAACCTAGATGCTCGACGCTGATTAACATGTGATTAGGATTGTTTGAGGTTGACATAGGCTAGCTACTGCTAGTTACAGAATGCTTGTTCAGCTAATACATGCTTGAAAATGACTCTTAATGAATCCTACAATGCCATTACAATGCCAATAACACTGATTTATATCCTTCATCTCCACCAACTGCCAGTACTTATAAATGCAGTATTTGTGTGAATGTAAGCGATTCACTTTCCAACACCATTTACCCTTCCAACCTGTCATCTCTTCCCTCATTCCCCTCCCCCACCCCACTACTATCCTCCCTTGCTCTGACTGTCAGATGATTGTCATCTTCAATGTTGTCAGTATTGGTAAATGAGGCACAACATCTGATTGTTATGCGTGAAGACCGAATCTAAGAAATTCTACCTCTTCCATCCTGAAATTTCTCCCTCCTTAATTCCTCCTTTGCTGCCCCGTCCTGCTTTCTCGTCTAATAATCCTCATCATCGAGCTGTTAATGATTCTAAGCTGAACAAACATCGCAAAACCGAAAATTCTGCTCTTTCCCTATTTTGAGTTGAATGAACAGCGCTCTCCTATTGTGATTTAAAATATATTTGATGATTTTTCTAGTCTGCTATAAACTTGCAGTACTTTTCTAATTAGAAGGGTCATATCACCAAATCTTGGCTGCTCCTGGCTGATGCTTGTGTTTTATACTTTTCATAAAACGCAGTTGAGAATGCTCATACACAGAAGTTTTTCAAAGTCATTGCAAAGCGGTCAGTTATTCAATACATTTGAGTAGTTGTATCTGTCATTGTATGAAGCTGTGCTCAACAGAATTTGCATTTTTGTTATAGATAATCCCAAGAAAGCGCAAGTGAACATAATTGCCAAGTTGAGATGAGCTGGCGAGCAGCATAGCCAGTAGCGCAACCATTTGCCACTGGTTGATTTTGCTGCGCTACTCGTATTAAGCTTCTGCGCTGAGAAAAAGTATGCATTGCACAGTTTTGTGGCAATTATCATTATAAAATTTTATGAAAACAATTTAATTTTTTACGTATTTCTGATTCGAAACTTGCAAATTTCAGAGCTCCTATACCAGCCCATCACCGACTCCAATAAAACTGAAAGAGTGTTCTACCTATACCCGTATACCCGCCCGCTGCCAAACCAACAACCGTGAACTAGTGTTGTTTAAACCTGGTATATCCATCCTCTACCATAACCCCGCATCTTGAGAGAGTGTTATTTAAACCCTGAATACCCGCCTGCCATCACATCCAACCACTCTGAGCATGTGTTATTTAAGCGTCGTATACACGGCCGCCACCATCTCCAAACACCTTCATAGAGTGTTAATTAAGCGCCGTAAATCCGCCCTTTAGCGTAACCAACCATTCTGAATGAGTGTTGCTTCAGCTCCGTATCTAACATCTAAAACGTATGAAGCAAATCTGCAAACATACTACATTTTTGAACCCAATTTCACTAGAAGCCGTTTTTATTATCCATCTAATTTTGATTTAAAGAAAAATCGGTGAAGCATGACTTATTGTATCATGTTTTACTTTCAAGCAGCAAAATTCAATTAACGCAATAATAGCATTTCTGGTTATTTTTAGTAATTTGCAACACTTCAGGTTGATCAATTTTTACTTCATCTAATTTTAGTAAAATTAATCTGCATAATAATGCTATTCGCATAATAATATGCACTGTGTAAATAAAAACGTAATAAATTACATCGTTTNCATTGAATTGTGGAAAAATAAGGATATCAAAGGAATTTTTTGACATATTAAAAACCGACGCTTGTAGCGAATTATAATTGTTAAGCAAACAAACGGTAAAGCATCGCATGGAAATTTGAATGCTAACAAGACACGCCTAGTACTGAAAAAATAATTTGATTTAACTTTTAAACTAAATTAATAACTTTATTTAATTCCATTTATTTGTGCTATCCAATGGTATCTACATCTGCGAAGCAACATTGCAGTTAATATTGCAAAGTTTTACTTCATGTATTTCTGCTTGTATGATTTTGTCATCAACGATGGTTGCGTTAGCTCTTTGCTGAACATGTAAACAAGAAGGTGCCCTAATTGTTAGGAGAAGTTCCATGCAAATTTTTATTTGTGGATAGAGAATCAAATATTAATCATAAAGTATAATTCGTCAATCATGTGCAAAGTACATCAATTTATGAATTGAATTTTGTTCTGAAATTGATTTGAAATATTTGTAGGCTAATGATCTGCTACACCAACAGAATAGAAGCCGTTTTCAATGGAAGCCTGTAAACTTTTTTCACTTTCAATTTAAAATAGACAACAACGTTATGCAATTCTTCAAAAAAAGGTCTCTCCAAACGATGGGAAGTTGATTATTTTTGTAAGTTACAGTTTTTTTATTGAATGACATCATAATATTGCTGAAAATAACTATTGATTATATAATTATTATACATTATTAAGTTAAGCTTTACTAAGAGTAAATCTATTTTGTGCAAAATTTCATATTGATATTTAAAAGCAGTTTATTAAAATATTTAACTTTATAAAAACGAAATCAATACATTGTTAACAGATCATTACTGAGAATGAAATATCAAAATAAGTATTGTAATGCAATCGTGAGAAGAGACGGTAAGCTGCTTATATACCACCGCAGGTCGATGTTGTAATTCAGATACATTAGCAATGAGTATGTAGCCGAAAGGTAGAAATTAGCATTTCCACACGATTTACAGGTTTTAATCAGCAATTGCATGATGAAGTCTCAATGAGGAATTGCGTCGTCAGGTGTCACCAGGTTTCATAAAGTTATGTAATTGACTTTGACCATTTTTATAGAAATGATCTTTCTAAGTATATTTGAATTTTTATTTCCCATATCCTTAGCTACTTTATGAACATTGAAAATGTTGTTTTCAAAAGTTTGCAAAAACTTTTGATTGAAATCAAAAACTGAATATGAATGAGTGTACGAAATAAACTAATTTCAGTGAACATGGTATTCATTGCAAAGTATTATTATCGTAGGCAGCAATCATAAACTTATAGTTGATTGTTTCATAATTTATCTAAGAATAACGTTGCTGTTCAGCTTGTTTTACGTAAGACAGTTTTTTATACTTCTTTGGGTTAGGTGAAAATGTTATAAGAGATAGATGATGACTTTCAGTTGTAACGTTTGGATGATTTTGTTGTTATTCAGTAAATATTATAATCTTTGGTGCTAGCTCATTACATTGTCTTACGTTTTCAAAGAATATGTGCATTTCTAGGTCAGCAGACTAACTTTATGCTAATGTGATGGTGATGGTAATTGCCGATGACATTCTGCATTGGCCAATCTCTGCTACTCAAACCGGTAAGTAATTTTCTATATATAAATTTCTGTTTATAGAGAAAAGTTTATTATTATATAATTATTTGTAGGCGAACACCGCTCTAATTAATGCATTCCGCTAAATTATGAACATCACTTGGAAACATTACGGCCCTGCGTTTGTGTTATACTTCATCAATGACAAGCCTGCTGACAGGTATGACTTTTTACACATTTGCTATTTTTTATGACATGGGCTACCATACTTTGCCAGTTGTTTATTGGAAATGCCTGCTACCAGGAAGCTGCTATTGCAACCTAGATGCTCGACGCTGATTAACTTGTGATTAGGATTTTTTGAGGTTGACATAGGCTAGCTACTGCTAGTTACAGAATGCCCGTTTAGCTAAAACATGCTTGAAAATGACTCTTAATGAATCCTACAATGCCATTACAATGCCAATAACACTGATTTATATCCTTCATCTCCACCAACTGCCAGTACTTATAAATGCAGTATTTGTGTGAATGTAAGCGATTCACTTTCCAACACCATTTACCCTTCCAACCTGTCATCTCTTCCCTCATTCCCCTCCCCCACCCCACTACTATCCTCCCTTGCTCTGACTGTCAGATGATTGTCATCTTCAATGTTGTCAGTATTGGTAAATGAGGCACAACATCTGATTGTTATGCGTGAAGACCGAATCTAAGAAATTCTACCTCTTCCATCCTGAAATTTCTCCCTCCTTAATTCCTCCTTTGCTGCCCCGTCCTGCTTTCTCGTCTAATAATCCTCATCATCGAGCTGTTAATGATTCTAAGCTGAACAAACATCGCAAAACCGAAAATTCTGCTCTTTCCCTATTTTGAGTTGAATGAACAGCGCTCTCCTATTGTGATTTAAAATATATTTGATGATTTTTCTAGTCTGCTATAAACTTGCAGTACTTTTCTAATTAGAAGGGTCATATCACCAAATCTTGGCTGCTCCTGGCTGATGCTTGTGTTTTATACTTTTCATAAAACGCAGTTGAGAATGCTCATACACAGAAGTTTTTCAAAGTCATTGCAAAGCGGTCAGTTATTCAATACATTTGAGTAGTTGTATCTGTCATTGTATGAAGCTGTGCTCAACAGAATTTGCATTTTTGTTATAGATAATCCCAAGAAAGCGCAAGTGAACATAATTGCCAAGTTGAGATGAGCTGGCGAGCAGCATAGCCAGTAGCGCAACCATTTGCCACTGGTTGATTTTGCTGCGCTACTCGTATTAAGCTTCTGCGCTGAGAAAAANGACCAATAGAATGCGACGTAGTGACTGCCAGAGAGCCAATGGAATTTGTGAATGATGGCGACGAATGGGAGGCGTGTTAGTGGCAGCCAGTGGGACAACGATTAATGAAATTTGCATGTTATGCCGACCAATAGAATGCCTCTTAATGACATCCAGGGAGCCAATGAAATTTACGACTGGTGCGACGAATAAAACCGCTTGATATTGACAGCCAATAGGGCAGTAAAAGTTCCATATTTTGACAACGAATAGAAAGACGCATAGCGTAGCCAATGGAATAGGGGTGAAGGAACGCATAAATTTGCATATTATAAAATATGAAGAATTTGTTGGGAAAATACCTCTGAAAATGCAAGTCCTGTTTCTGATTGATGGGGTAATTGCCACAGACAATGTTATTTTACGTGAGCACACAATAGAAATCATTGAAAGGTCATAAAGCAGATAAAATAAGCAAAAGTGAAGCAAGTTCATTTAACTTTACTTTAAAATCTTGCAGGATAGTGAAAGATTCGGCATCTCCCAATTACAGGTCGCAAGAGTTCAATTCCTATTACAAACAACGACGGAAAATACCCCAACGATAAGCATACTCTTCTATTATCCACTGTTTCATATGAACCACTTCGTTTACCGTTCGTAATCGTATCGCTCAACGTAGAAAGATTACACATGGGAATGCTTAACAAATTGAACAACCAAGAAATCCATACAGCAGTAATCAACATATTACAAGAGAAGTAATCTGCACTGAAATGTGACAAAACAACAACGATCTATCCAAAGATGAAGCATACAGAATTGGTAAGTTAATATGAAGCTTTTAAAATAGTAATGATTTTAATAATTCCTGGTCTCCATTTTCAAAAGTATTGATTATTGAACGATGTCTGTTTGATAGCATAAAACAAGTAGTTTTTCATCAAGAGCTTTCTTTCTCTTCTTGAATAGCAGTTCACGGAGAATGTATTGCAATATTTGTCCTTTAAATGTATTGTTATATTTGTGCTTTAGTATTTTATATTTATAATTTTATTGATATTCTCCTCAATGATACTTATTTGGGTTACATGAAATTTCATTGCTGTCGATGTAATTTTTCTTTTTATTGCGTAACTAGACGAAACATTTTTACATACAGTAACACAGAATCGATAGAACAGAGAGCAGCAAATAAAGCAGACAGAATAAGAAGAAGTGAAAAATTAAGTTAAAGTATATTTCAAAAATCTAATCATGGGAATATAGTTAATAATTACAGTTATATACAGTACATTAATTGCTTAATCACTGATAAGAAGGTTACAAAGGAATAATCCAATCTGAGAAATGAAAACATTGTATTCATGGTTNAAAAGAATGTTGGTATGTATTTTTTATATTAGTTTAATTCTAGCAGTTTTGCGGTGTTTCATTTTAAAAATTCGTTTTATATTAATATGTCATTCTTAGAATGTCAAAGTGAAGTGGATTTTTGTGCTGAAAACGAATAATGGTATGTATGGTTTATATTTATTCAGTGCATGCAGCAGTTTTAGTAAACGCTTATTTTGAAATTTTATTTTATTGTTAATAAATTTTTTATTTATTCTATGTTAATACGCATATTCTAGAATGTTAAACTGATATGGAGTTATTTTGCTGAATGATGAATTGATGGTATGAATGCTTTATATATATATTTAGTGAATATAGCAGTTCTTTTTATGATGTTTAACGTTTCCATTCATCATTATTACAGATTGGGCTGCAAGCCAATCGCATATGGCGCTCAAAGCTGGATGTTGCGTATTGGCGTTCCCATTTGATCGCGTATCATGTTTTGCGTATCATGAGAGTAAGAAAAATTTTAGCAATGATTGTAATTGTAGCAGATTATCTCAAGAGAGTGGAAGACAGCGCTTTGGTCAGATTGATGTTGTCAACGTGCTTGTGGGTGTTGTCTTCAATGCGTTCCCAAAGTAATTTGACGATAATTAGTCATTTTGTTTATTATAGCTGTGGATTATGTCATCTAATAAAGTCCGAGTCGATGTCACTCCCTGGCCTATTGTGCCTTCGCTTATCACGAAGTGTAAGATATAATTTGTTATGGTTTACGATTACTGTACAATCCGTTCAATTATTATGATGTATTATCAACGAGCGAACATGCTAGGCATTTTATTATTGTATTAGTTGAAGTTGGCATGAAGGCATTGGAAATGTGGCTTCACAAACATCAGTAAGTATTGAATTTTTTTCTTGGTAGTTGGTTACGTAAACAATCGACCGGATATGAAGTCAGTTTACACCAAACCACCGTAGTAGTTCAAGTTGGTATTTTGACAGTAAGTATGACTGTAATATCTACATTTTGATCAGTGACAGCGGTCACTGTGCGGTTTTGCTTATCGCATAGGGTGTTTTAGTCCGTAACTGTGAAGATGAAGGCCGCATCCTGAATGATATGCATCGAATAACAATTGACCAGTAAGTATTCTGCCAGTTTACTTATTTCATAAAAAACAAAGATGCACTGTTATTCGTCTTCAATTACTTTTTATAATATGGCTGTTTAATTTTTAAGTTAATCAAATTAGAGGTGTTTTTGCCTTCAGAACACTATGTTTATTTAGAAGGTAAATTCAAGTTTCAGATAGAGCAAAGATAATCTTGCATTTTTAGGTAATTATGCGCTATCGACTACTGTTATTTAGGAAGATTTTATCAAAGATGCACAGATTATTTGTCAATATAACTCAGTAACACAGCTTTTACAGCTGATCGCTCCTGTTAAGTTTCAGTATTCAAATCAAGTTAGGTACAGCTTGCTTTTTATTGTATAATGCGAAACGTAAAATAAGCTTTGCAGGTTATTTTTATTGGTTATTTTGCTTTGCAGATGGCTATTGTAATCTTCACGGCACTAGAATCAGGTAAGTTCAGGCAAGTATTCAAATTTCTGTTCTGGATGGACAAATGTTTCAGTTCGATAACAAAGTTCAGAAACAAAGTTCAGAAGCATGGGAAAAGTGTACCTGTACAATGTCGTTAAGTATAGCATGTTTGAGTATCGGTATGAGGTAAGTACAAATGAAAAGGTAAGTAAAAGAGTAGCGGGAAGTATAAAATATGGATAGGGGTAAAGGTAAGTACCAGGTAAGTAACAGTAATTAGGTTCAGATCACTAGAAGCGACAGGAAAAGTCAAACTAAAAGGAAAAAGAAGACGACAAATACAAGTTGCAAAACATGCACGAAAAATTATGCAAATTTTTATTGTTTATGCAAATACTTAGCGATTATGCAAATTTTTTAACAGCCAAAGGCATAGCCTGAGGCTAGCCCTCAGGCTGATGGTTTACGAAAATTCCAAAATTTCAAAAATTTTTAAAAATTAGCCTCAGGCAACGCCTCGGGCGTCGCCAAAAGGCACAAAAAAAATTTACATATGCAAATTAAGCATAGCCTGGGGGCAAATATTGTGCAATAATATCCCTAGAGCATAGCCTTAGGGGATATGCAAATTTTTCTATACCCTGGGGCGTAGCCTGGGGCGACGCCTGGGGCTAAAATTCTGAAAAATTCGAAAATTTTGAAAAATAGCCTGAGGCATAGCCTAAGGCGTAGCCTCAGGGCAAATAAAAATTTGCATATGCCCTCAGGCTATGCCAATGGCATTTTATTGCACAATATTTGCCCTCGGGATATGTGAAAATTTGCATATGCAAATTTTTTGTGCTCTGAGGCTACGCCTAGGGCGTTGCCTGAGGCTAATTTTNGTGAAGCATGACTTATTGTATCATGTTTTACTTTCAAGCAGCAAAATTCAATTAACGCAATAATAGCATTTCTGGTTATTTTTAGTAATTTGCAACACTTCAGGTTGATCAATTTTTACTTCATCTAATTTTAGTAAAATTAATCTGCATAATAATGCTATTCGCATAATAATATGCACTGTGTAAATAAAAACGTAATAAATTACATCGTCTCGTGTAACAGCGTTGTTCATAATATTCCTTTTACTGCGCTATTACTGATGGACAATTAGGTTGTTCTTCCGGAGGCAAAGTACGTACTCATTTGCATAATTTACTTAGGCATTTAATCAGAGTCTCCATTTAATTTTAGCGGTTCAGTTTATTGAGATATTCTATCTGTCAAGCACGTACGTGGTCAGTTATAATTTTGCTCTTCAACATTACCCATAAATTACCGGTAAGTTAGATTCGATATTGTGGTGGTGGTATGCTACGCATGTTATTTTTATTACTTTACAAATATGGTGCATGGAGACTGCTGGGTTTCTCTTTTTGTTCGTATTATTATTGCTAACTTTCAGATATCAGTATGTTGAAGACGAACAATTACGTATTTGTTTTTTATTTTGATATGACCGTACTAATATAAATTACTTTTAGAATTTACGCTTTGTATTCATATCAATCAATGTGAAACAATAAGCATCTTGAAAAATGAATGAATATGGTAACTATGAATCATGATTTTGCACTGCTTTTTATTTTGTTAATTTCTGTGAAATTTAGATTGTACCTTAGCCAAGTCATTAGCACCACATTATATTTTATAGATTTTTTAGATTTTATAGAAACTGCCTCTTTAACATTAAAACATATTGGTAATATCATAGATTGGTTGCACTTGATTTCAATAACTTTAAAATTATAAAATTACATTGAAAATAAGGCTTTTCAGATGCACAAGTATNGCCAATTTTGAATTTTGAATTTTAAAATTCAGACACGCGGAGGCGTGTTTTGACTGAGTCAGTTTTTTGTTATGGCACTTTTACTCTGATAGTTTATATTTTGACTGAACTTCAAATGTCAAGGTCATTTTTGAATTTTTGAATGTTTTTCATTTTTTGAAATGGAAGTGTTTAAAATTTGTTTTTAAATCATTTTGAAATAATTCTCATTTATTAATGTGTAGTCACTAGAGTTGAGGTTTCTTGTACATGCTTATATTCATTTTCTGTTCATTTTTATTGCTTCTATTATTGAGAACATAGTTAAAGTGCTTTCTAACGCTACTCTATGCAAATAAAAATGATTTTATTTTGACTAAGTCAATTTTTTGTTGTGGCACTTTCTATCAGATAGTTTATATTTTGACTGAATTACAAAATGTCAAGGTCATTTTTGAATTTTCAAATAGTGCTCATTGAGTGAATTCAACGTTGCATCTTAATTTTTTAAAATAATTCTAAGCATCATTTGTTTGCATTATGTTGTAATATACCTTTGAGTAACATATGCAACGCAGGTAAAACTGTATTTACTGAAACGTTCGCAATGTCTGACTTTTATGCAAATAGGGACAGTCTGAAAATTTCTTTTACATTAACAGTGAGGCAGTTAAATTGACTTTGTTGACTAAGAGCAGCGTTAAACGGCATTTGCTTATATTATTTGTGCGTTAAGTACTGGGTAAGATGTGTTTTTGCATATTGAAGAATGTTATCCTTTCAAAAATAGGCGTTGTCTAGTTTGAATGCAAATAAGAGGGCAATTTCAATTTATTTGTCCATAAGCTTATGTGTGACCTGAATAATATCTCCTTTACGAAGTGAATAATACGTTTGATACTTGTTAATTAGTAGAAATGAACGTTATGCAAATTTCATTGTAACTACAATTAGATTGCTCTTGAAATTTATTTGAAATAATTGTAGGCAAACGATGTGCGGTGAATGAACAATGGCCTTTTCAGTGCGATGACGGACGAAGAATTGAATGATGTTGTGATGTTGATTTGAAATGTTTGTAAGATGATGGTGTCCTGCAACATCAGAATAGAAGACGTCTTCAAAGGAAGCCTGACCAGCATCATCATTTTTATTGAAAATGACCAATTACTTTTTGAAACTTTGAAAAACGTATCTCCAAATGATGAAATGTTGACTATTTCTGTGAGTTACTTTTATTTATTGAAATTCATCATAATATTGCTGAAAATAGATGTTAAATTTATAACTGCTGAGCATTAGTAAGTTATGCATTAGTAAGAATAAATCTAAATTGTGTAAAATTTCATGTTTACGCTTAACCGCACGTTATCAAGGTATTTAAATTTTTGAAAAGAAAATAAATATATTATAAGCAAATTTTTACTGAAAATGAAATGTCAAAATAAGTGTTATAATGGAATCATCAATAGCGAGTCGGTAGTCTGCTCATATTTCACTGCATGTTGATGCAGTGATTGACATCCACTGGCAATGGCTATGAAGGCAGGAGGCAGAGATTTCCTGTAGAATTCACCTGATTTAATCACCAATTTCATGTTAAACTCATTAGGCAAAATCCATAAATTTTAAATAAATAACCTCTGCATTTTGTCGTTGCATATATTATAATATAGCAATGTTGCCGCATCCACAGTTTCTAACGCCACAACCGTGATGCATAATATTTAATTGAAGCCGCTTGTGTATTACTTTATAGCATCAATTAATTATGCTGACGTTTTCAGTAAATGTTATGTTATTCTTCTTTTTTTGCGTTCATTTTCCTTCTGTTCAAAGAGGTCCATCGAAACCTGATTGAGACGTTAATTAAACATTCAGCACAAATTCATTAATTCTTTTCACTGAACATAGTAATCATTTCATTTTATGCAATATTTCAAAGGTGAACTGGTATTATTGCGTAGGAAACGATTATTCACTTATAGTTGATTGCTGCGTAATTCACATAAGATTAACGTTGCTGTTCTGCTTCATTTACGAAAGACAGTATTTTCAGTTACATCATAATATTATATGATACGGTTAGTGACTTTCATCAGAAATGTATTGTAGATTTTGTTGTTGTTGAGGAATTATTATACTCTTTGACGCTAACAGATTACATTGTCTTATGTTTTTGAAGCATATGTCTATTTACAGATCAGCAGAGTATGTTTATGCTAATGAGATCGTGAAACGCTGCTGATGGCATTTTGCTGCGAGCACTTTGTATGATTCAAATGCACAAGCGATTTTTCATAAATAAATTTCTGTTTACTGAAGGTACTCCATTAGGATATAAATACTTGCTGATGAAGAGCGCTGTAATTACTGCATTGCGTTAAACCACGAACATCAGTTGGAAAATCAACGGCTCTGCTTTTTCTTTATACCTTATCACTGACAGCCTTGCTGACAGGTATGAATTTTTACATATTTGCTGCTTTTTCCCTCTCACCCCACCTGCTTTCTCAACCTTTCATAGTTATTTATTTTTTTTGAATTGAAATAACGTGTTCTTTCTGAACTGATGTTCAGCTAATCATCAATACTCTTTCAGAGGCACGCCAATATTTAGTAAGAATAATATGCATAGTTATAATGCGCATAGAAGATGCACCAATTATCTCTAATGCACTCTAATGTATACTGATGAGGTAGCATACTATGACTAAAGGCATTAACATTGCCTTTATGCTTCAAATTGATTCCTGAAAAGTCCAATGATGCCATTATATTGCCAGTAACTCTGACTTATAGATGCACTTTTTTCTAGCATTGAGAAAATAACTCCATCTCCACCACAGCTGGCAATATTTATAATTGATAATATATAAAGTATTTTACATTCTAACAACATTCCCCCTTCCCTCTTGCTATCTTGCCCTGCTTTCCTGTTTAACGATCTCCATCATCGAGCTCATAATGATTCTTCAGTGAACAGGGACCGCGCTTAACTGAAAATTTTGCCCGCTCCCTATTTTGAGCTGAATGAACAGCGCTTATCTATTGTGATCTGCTGTAAATCTGAGTGTTTCTCAGAACTGCTATTGACTCTGAATTCTTTTCTACTTATAGTATAAGGGCAATATCATCAAAAATCATTGTTAAATTTCTTTGAGTAGGTGTCTCTACGTATTTCTGATTCCAAACTTACAAACTTCAGAGCTCCGTATACCTGCCCATTACCATCTCCAAGCACCCTGAAAGATGTTATTTAAGCCCCGTATATTCGCCCGCCACACCCTCCAACTGTACTGAGCAAGTGTCATTTAAGTCCCGTATTCCCGCCCACCACCATATCCAGCCATTCTGAGATAGTGTTATTTAAACCCCGTTTACCAGCCCGGCACTATATCCAAACGTCCTGATCAAGTGTCATTTTAGCCTCGAATACCCGCTCACCAACACTTCCAACCATCATGATTGTCATTTGAGCGTCGTATACCCGCCCGCCCCCATATCCAACCACACTGAGCAAGTGTCATTTAAGCCCAGTATACCCGCCAGCAAACTCTTTAACCATCCTGAGAGAGTGTCATTTGAGAGACGTATATCCGTGATTGGAGCCGCCACGCCCTCCAACCATCCTGAAAGAAAGTTGCTTCACCTCAGTATCTGAAAATTTAAACGTCTTAACCCAATCTGAAAACATATTTTCAATAGAAGAACCCGTTTTCAATAGAAGCCATTTTTTATTGTCCATCTAATTTTGATTAAAAGAAAAATAAGAGTAAAATTAAATTATTGTATGTTCTCAAACTTTCAAGCAGCTAAAGTCAATCAACATAGCTAAAGTCATCATTTTCTAGTTGTTTTTAGCAATTTACAAGACCTCCAGTTAATAAATTTTTACTTCATCTAATTTTAGTAAAATTAATATGCATAATAATGCAATTTCGCATAATAATAGGCACTGTGCAAATAAAAACGTAATAAATTTTATCGTCTCGTGTAACAACGTTGTTCATAATGTTTATACCACTGCGCTATTACTGATGGAAAATTAGGTTATTCTTCTGGAGGCAAAGTACGTAGTTATTTGCATAATTTACTTAGGCATTTAATCAGAGTCTCCATTTACTTTTAGCTGTTCAGATCGTTGCCATTCTATTATTTAAACTGGTACGTGGTTCGCTGTGATTCAGCTCTTCAACACCATTCAACGGTAAGTTAGAATTGATATTTTGCTGGTGGTACGCAGTGCATGTTAATTCTATTACATTACTAATATGGTGAATAGAAACTGACGGGTCAGATTTTCTGTTCGTATTATTATTTCAAACTTTCAGATACATCAGATCTGAAGAAGAATAAGTACGTATTTCTGTGTTTTTTATTTTGAGATGACCGCACTAATATAATTTACTTTAAGAGTTCACGTTTTATTGTATTCATATCAATCAATGTGAAACAATAAGCATCTTGAAAAATGAATGAATATGGTAACCATGAATCATTTTGATTTTGCATTGCTCTTTATTTTGTTAATTTCTGTGAAACTTAGATTGTACCTTAGCCATGTCATTAGCACCACATTACTTTTATAGAAACTGCCTCTTTAACATTAAAACATATAGGTAATATCATAGATTGGTTGCACTTGATTTCAATAAGTTTAAAATTATAAAATTACATTGAAAATATGGATTTTCAGATGTACAAGTATATTTCTACAATACGAAATCTAGAAATAGTAAAGATAAAAGTTGTTTCCATTTATGCAACACTATGTTCATTACCTTTCAAAAGATTGCAACTTTCATCATTCATCTCATTGCTCAGTTTTGTTTATTTGTACACAACAAGTAAGTAATCCAGCTATATTACTGCTGTATTTTTACCTTTATGTTCACTTTATTTGAAGTGACAAAAGCATTTTATTGACTCTTATATGAAACAGCCATATTATAAAAAGTAATTGAAGACGAATAACAGTGCATCAGAATAATTTTTGAAATTTATGCTATTTTCAATGTTAGTTCTTTTTAATAAAAATATTTGTTTAGATGATGGAAGATTTGAAAATATTTACAAGCATTTGTGATGGGATGCGTAAGTAAATGTTTTCATCATTAATTCGCTTATTTTGAAAGTTTACTTATTGTACTACTTATTATTATATTAATACTGATATCTTAGATGGTGAAGTTGGATGAAGGAAGCAAAAGAATGTTGGTATGTATTTTTTATATTAGTTTAATTCTAGCAGTTTTGCGGTGTTTCATTTTAAAAATTCGTTTTATATTAATATGTCATTCTTAGAATGTCAAAGTGAAGTGGATTTTTGTGCTGAAAACGAATAATGGTATGTATGGTTTATATTTATTCAGTGCATGCAGCAGTTTTAGTAAACGTTTATTTTGAAATTTTATTTTATTGTTAATAAATTTTTTATTTATTCTATGTTAATACGCATATTCTAGAATGTTAAACTGATATGGAGTTATTTTGCTGAATGGTATGAATGCTTTATATATTTATTTAGTGAATATAGCAATTCTTTTTATGATGTTCAAATTTTCCATTGATCATTATTATAAATTAACTTTGAACGGCATGTCAACTGTAGTCAGAAGCGATGACGCTGAAGTGTTGTTATGCATCATGTAAGTCGCAGAAAGGTAATTGTTTTTAATTTTATTATCTGAAAATGCTGAATATTTATTTTGTCGTATAATTGTAAAAGTATATGAGCACATTAGGTATATTATTAAAAAATGATAAAAGCATTACTTATGTTAATCTATATCTTATAAGGCTTCATATTTTTTGTCATTTCAGTTGCTCTAGTCCTTTTTGTGGATTTTACATGTAAGTATTGTAAGAATGTCTTTGCAGTATTTCAAATTTTTGTTTAACTTGAGTAAACTATGAAAATATAGTGTTGAAATTGAATTGAAGCATCAAATAGCATGAGACAAAGAGAGCGAGTTCAATGAAAATTAATTGTTGTTCACGTCATGGAATTCTCCACTTCTTTTGAATGGTGAAAAATTTCTATATGTAGATTTTCTTTAAAAGCATTTAATACCTAGCGTTTCAGATAAGCGATTAAAATCGACTGTTGACTGTTCTGACAACATCAGCAGCTTGTTTATGGTCGCACTTGGAGCAGGTAAGAAATTCAGTTTAATGCAAAATTTTATAATAAGTAAACATTTACATTCTGATGCACTGTTATTCGTCTTCAATTACTTTCTATAATATGGCTGTTTCATATAATATGCTTTTCAAATATTTTAAGTATTTTAAGTTTATTTGTTTAAGTATTTTATTATATTCCATAGATGTACAGGTACTACACAGGTATTTTATTCAGGTGCAGATAATCGCCCTGAAGTATCTCGATATTCCACAGATGAGAAATACAGTAAGTATTTCACTTTTCGCATTTAACTGCATTATTTTTTCTTTTTCACATCACTTCCAGTTCAGTGTAAAGTGTTCATTGTTCAGTATCTTCTGGTTTCGTAGAACGTACAAGCAGCTGATGCAGTGGTTTCTTATGTGCCTGAAGATTCATGGTCTTTACTCTGGAGTGGTACTTTGGTACTTTGGAGTCTACTATGCAGCCACACTGCCAGATCAGGCTTCTTGGACAGGTAGTCGTGGAGTTCTTTTGGGCAACATGTACTTACAATTTTACTTAGGTAATTTAACTAGTACAAGTTGGTACGTAGTCATCGTTAACAGTCGTCGATGAATCCAGTATCAAAAGAGGTAAATATCAGGTAGGTACATCAGGTAAGTAAACGGTAAGGATAGAAAGAACGGATAAAGGGAGCACGAAGGCAAATTTACAGCATCCAGGAAGATATGCAAAAAGCCAAATCAATTATGCAAATTTTCATCAATTATGCAAATATTTAATGATTATGCAAATAATTTAATTGCCAGAGGCATAACCTGGGGCTAGCCCTCAGGCTGGTGATTTTTCAAAATTCTGAAATTTCAAAAATTTTTTAAAATTAGCCTCAGGCAACGCCCTAGGCGTAGCCTCAGAGCACAAAAAATTTGCATATGCAAATTTTCACATATCCCGAGGGCAAATATTGTGCAATAAAATGCCATTGGCATAGCCTGAGGGCATATGCAAATTTTTATTTGCCCTGAGGCTACGCCCTAGGCTATGCCTCAGGCAATTTTTCAAAATTTTCGAATTTTTCAGAATTTTAGCCCCAGGCGTCGCCCCAGGCTACGCCCCAGGGTATAGAAAAATTTGCATATCCCCTAAGGCTATGCTCTAGGGATATTATTGCACAATATTTGCCCCCAGGCTATGCTTAATTTGCATATGTAAATTTTTTTGTGCCTTTAGGCGACGCCCGAGGCGTTGCCTGAGGCTAATTTTTAAAAATTTTTGAAATTTTGGAATTTTCGCAAACCATCACCATCAAAAATTTGCATAATCGCTAAGTATTTGCATTAACAAAAATTTGCATAATTTTTCGTGCATGTTTTGCAACTTGTATTGTATTTGTCGTCTTCTTCTTTTTCCTTTTAGTTTGACTTTTCCTGTCGCTTTTAGTGATCTGAACCTAATTACTGTCACTTACCTGGTACTTACCTTTACACCTATCCGTATTTTATACTTCCCGATACTCTTTTACTTACCTTTTCATTTGTACTTACCTCATACCGATACTCAAACATGCCATACTTAACGACATTGTACAGGTACACTTTTTCCATGCTTCTGAACTTTGTTATCGAACTGAAACATTTGTCCATCCAGAATTGAAATTTGAATACTTGCCTGAAGTTACCTGATTCTAGTGCCGTGAAGATTACAATAGCCATCTGCAAAGCAAAATAACCAATAAAAATAACCTGCAAAGCTTATTTTACGTTTCGCATTATACAATAAAAAGCAAGCTGTACCTAACTTGATTTGAATACTGAAACTTGACAGGAGCGATCAGCTGTGAAAGCTGTGTTACTGAGTTATATTGACAAATAATTTGTGCATCTTTGACAAAATCTTCCTAAATAAAAGTAGTCGATAGCGCATAATTACCTAAAAATGCAAGATTATCTTTGCTCTATCTGAAACTTGAATTTACCTTCTAAATAAACATAGTGTTCTGAAGGCAAAAACACCTCTAATTTGATTAACTTAAAAATTAAACAGCCATATTATAAAAAGTAATTGAAGACGAATAACAGTGCATCTTTGTTTTTTATGAAATAAGTAAACTGGCAGAATACTTACTGGTCAATTGTTATTCGATGCATATCATTCAGGATGCGGCCTTCATCTTCACAGTTACGGACTAAAACACCCTATGCGATAAGCAAAACCGCACAGTGACCGCTGTCACTGATCAAAATGTAGATATTACAGTCATACTTACTGTCAAAATACCAACTTGAACTACTACGGTGGTTTGGTGTAAACTGACTTCATATCCGGTCGATTGTTTACGTAACCAACTACCAAGAAAAAAATTCAATACTTACTGATGTTTGTGAAGCCACATTTCCAATGCCTTCATGCCAACTTCAACTAATACAATAATAAAATGCCTAGCATGTTCGCTCGTTGATAATACATCATAATAATTGAACGGATTGTACAGTAATCGTAAACCATAACAAATTATATCTTACACTTCGTGATAAGCGAAGGCACAATAGGCCAGGGAGTGACATCGACTCGGACTTTATTAGATGACATAATCCACAGCTATAATAAACAAAATGACTAATTATCGTCAAATTACTTTGGGAACGCATTGAAGACAACACCCACAAGCACGTTGACAACATCAATCTGACCAAAGCGCTGTCTTCCACTCTCTTGAGATAATCTGCTACAATTACAATCATTGCCAAAATTTTTCTTACTCTCATGATACGCAAAACATGATACGCGATCAAATGGGAACGCCAATACGCAACATCCAGCTTTGAGCGCCATATGCGATTGGCTTGCAGCCCAATCTGTAATAATGATGAATGGAAACGTTAAACATCATAAAAAGAACTGCTATATTCACTAAATATATATATAAAGCATTCATACCATCAATTCATCATTCAGCAAAATAACTCCATATCAGTTTAACATTCTAGAATATGCGTATTAACATAGAATAAATAAAAAATTTATTAACAATAAAATAAAATTTCAAAATAAACGTTTACTAAAACTGCTGCATGGTACAGGTACTACACAGGTATTTTATTCAGGTGCAGATAATCGCCCTGAAGTATCTCGATATTCCACAGATGAGAAATACAGTAAGTATTTCACTTTTCGCATTTAACTGCATTATTTTTTCTTTTTCACATCACTTCCAGTTCAGTGTAAAGTGTTCATTGTTCAGTATCTTCTGGTTTCGTAGAACGTACAAGCAGCTGATGCAGTGGTTTCTTATGTGCCTGAAGATTCATGGTCTTTACTCTGGAGTGGTACTTTGGTACTTTGGAGTCTACTATGCAGCCACACTGCCAGATCAGGCTTCTTGGACAGGTAGGCGTGGAGTTCTTTTGGGCAACATGTACTTAGGTAATTTACAATTTTACTTAGGTAATTTAACTAGTACAAGTTGGTACGTAGTCGTCGTTAACAGTCGTCGATGAATCCTGTATCCAAGATGTTGCTGCGAAAGGTAAGTATAGAAGCGCTGTCAATATGTATTAGGTAAGTATTCAAGTATCAAAAGAGGTAAATATCAGGTAGGTACATCAGGTAAGTAAACGGTAAGGATAGAAAGAACGGATAAAGGGAGCACGAAGGCAAATTTACAGCATCCAGGAAGATATGCAAAAAACCGAATCAATTATGCAAATTTTCATCAATTATGCAAATATTTAACGATTATGCAAATAATTTAATTGCCAGAGGCATAACCTGGGGCTAGCCCTCAGGCTGGTGATTTTTCAAAATTCTGAAATTTCAAAAATTTTTAAAAATTAGCCTCAGGCAACGCCCTAGGCGTAGCCTCAGAGCACAAAAAATTTGCATATGCAAATTTTCACATATCCCGAGGGCAAATATTGTGCAATAAAATGCCATTGGCATAGCCTGAGGGCATATGCAAATTTTTATTTGCCCTGAGGCTACGCCNGTGGAGAATTCCATGACGTGAACAACAATTAATTTTCATTGAACTCGCTCTCTTTGTCTCATGCTATTTGATGCTTCAATTCAATTTCAACACTATATTTTCATAGTTTACTCAAGTTAAACAAAAATTTGAAATACTGCAAAGACATTCTTACAATACTTACATGTAAAATCCACAAAAAGGACTAGAGCAACTGAAATGACAAAAAATATGAAGCCTTATAAGATATAGATTAACATAAGTAATGCTTTTATCATTTTTTAATAATATACCTAATGTGCTCATATACTTTTACAATTATACGACAAAATAAATATTCAGCATTTTCAGATAATAAAATTAAAAACAATTACCTTTCTGCGACTTACATGATGCATAACAACACTTCAGCGTCATCGCTTCTGACTACAGTTGACATGCCGTTCAAAGTTAATTTATAATAATGATCAATGGAAAATTTGAACATCATAAAAAGAATTGCTATATTCACTAAATAAATATATAAAGCATTCATACCATCAATTCATCATTCAGCAAAATAACTCCATATCAGTTTAACATTCTAGAACAACATTACACGTTGACATCATCAATCTGACCAAAGCGCTGTCTTCCACTCTCTTGAGATAATCTGCTACAATTACAATCATTGCTAAAATTTTTCTTACTCTCATGATACGCAAAACATGATACGCAAAATGGGAACGCCAATACGCAACATCCAGCTTTGAGCGCCATATGCGATTGGCTTGCAGCCCAATCTGTAATAATGATGATTGGAAAATTTAAACATCATAAAAAAACTGCTATATTCACTAAATATATATATAAAGCATTCATACCATCAATTCATCATTCAGCAAAATAACTCCATATCAGTTTAACATTCTAGAATATGCGTATTAACATAGAATAAATAAAAAATTTATTAACAATAAAATAAAATTTCAAAATAAACGTTTTCTAAAACTGCTGCATGCACTGAAAAAACATAAACCATACATACCATTATTCGTTTTCAGCACAAAAATCCACTTCACTTTGACATTCTAAGAATGACATATTAATATAAAACGAATTTTTAAAATGAAACACCGCAAAACTGCTAGAATTAAACTAATATAAAAAATACATACCAACATTCTTTTGCTTCCTTCATCCAACTTCACCATCTAAGATATCAGTATTAATATAATAATAAGTAGTACAATAAGTAAACTTTCAAAATAAGTGAATTAATGATGAAAACATTTACTTACGCATCCCATCACCATTGCTTGTAAATATTTTCAAATCTTCCATCATCTAAACAAATATTTTTATTAAAAAGAACTAACATTGAAAATAGCATAAATTTCAAAAATTATTCTGATGCACTGTTATTCGTCTTCAATTACTTTTTATAATATGGCTGTTTCATATAAGAGTCAATAAAATGCTTTTGTCACTTCAAATAAAGTGAACATAAAGGTAAAAATACAGCAGAAATATAGCTGGATTACTTACTTGTTGTGTACAAATAAACAAAACTGAGCAATGAGATGAATGATGAAAGTTGCAATCTTTTGAAAGGTAATGAACATAGTGTTGCATAAATGGAAACAACTTTTATCTTTACTATTTCTAGATTTCGTATTGCAGAAATATACTTGTACATCTGAAAATCCATATTTTCAATGTAATTTTATAATTTTAAAGTTATTGAAATCAAGTGCAACCAATCTATGATATTACCTATATGTTTTAATGTTAAAGAGGCAGTTTCTATAAAATCTAAAAAATCTATAAAATATAATGTGGTGCTAATGACGTGGCTAAGGTACAATCTAAATTTAACAGAAATTAACAAAATAAAAAGCAGTGCAAAATCATTATGATTCATAGTTACCATATTCATTCATTTTTCAAGATGCTTATTGTTTCACATTGATTGATATGAATACAAAGCGTAAATTCTAAAAGTAATTTATATTAGTACGGTCATATCAAAATAAAAAACAAATACGTAATTGTTCGTCTTCAACATACTGATATCTGAAAGTTAGCAATAATAATACGAACAAAAAGAGAAACCCAGCAGTCTCCATGCACCATATTTGTAAAGTAATAAAAATAACATGCGTAGCATACCACCACCACAATATCGAATCTAACTTACCGGTAATTTATGGGTAATGTTGAAGAGCAAAATTATAACTGACCACGTACGTGCTTGACAGATAGAATATCTCAATAAACTGAACCGCTAAAATTAAATGGAGACTCTGATTAAATGCCTAAGTAAATTATGCAAATGAGTACGTACTTTGCCTCCGGAAGAACAACCTAATTGTCCATCAGTAATAGCGCAGTAAAAGGAATATTATGAACAACGCTGNAAGTGTTGCAAATTACTAAAAATAACCAGAAATGCTATTATTGCGTTAATTGAATTTTGCTGCTTGAAAGTAAAACATGGCACAATAAGTCATGCTTCACTGATTTTTCTTTAAATCAAAATTAGATGGATAATAAAAACGGCTTCTAGTGAAATTGGGTTCAAAAATGTAGTATGTTTGCAGATTTGCTTCATACGTTTTAGATGTTAGATACGGAGCTGAAGCAACACTCATTCAGAATGGTTGGTTACGCTAAAGGGCGGATTTACGGCGCTTAATTAACACTCTATGAAGGTGTTTGGAGATGGTGGCGGCCGTGTATACGACGCTTAAATAACACATGCTCAGAGTGGTTGGATGTGATGGCAGGCGGGTATTCAGGGTTTAAATAACACTCTCTCAAGATGCGGGGTTATGGTAGAGGATGGATATACCAGGTTTAAACAACACTAGTTCACGGTTGTTTGTTTGGCAGCGGGCGGTTATACGGGTATAGGTAGAACCCTCTTTCAGTTTTATTGGAATCGGTGATGGGCTAGTATAGGAGCTTTGAAATTTGTAAGTTTCGAATCAGAAATACGTAAAAAATTAAATTGTTTTCATAAAATTTTATAATGTATTGCTACAAAACTGTGCAATGCATAATTTTTCTCAGCGCAGAAGCTTAATACGAGTAGCGCAGCAAAATCATCCAGTAGCAAATGGTTGCGCTACTGGCTATGCTGCTCGCCAGCTCATCTCAACTTGGCAATTATGTTCGCTTGCGCCTTCTTGGGATTATCTATAACAAGAATGCAAATTCTGTTTTGCACAGCTTCATACAATGACAGATACAACTACTCAAATGTAATGACCGCTTTGCAATGACTTTGAGAAACTTCTTTGTATGAGCATTCTCAACTGCGTTTTATGAAAAGTATAAAACACAAGCATCAGCCAGGAGCAGCCAAGATTTGGTGATATGACCCTTCTAATTAGAAAAGTACTGCAAGTTTATAGCAGACTAGAAAAATCATCAAATATATTAAAAATCACAATAGGAGAGCGCTGTTCATTCAACTCAAAATAGGGAAAGAGCAGAATTTTCGGTTTTGCGATGTTTGTTCAGCTTAGAATCATTAACAGCTCGATGATGAGGATTATTAGACGAGAAAGCAGGACGGGGCAGCAAAGGAGGAATTAAGGAGGGAGAAATTTCAGGATGGAAGAGGTAGAATTTCTTAGATTCGGTCTTCACGCATAACAATCAGATGTTGTGCCTCATTTACCAATACTGACAACATTGAAGATGACAATCATCTGACAGTCAGAGCAAGGGAGGATAGTAGTGGGGTGGGGGAGGGGAATGAGGGAAGAGATGACAGGTTGGAAGGGTAAATGGTGTTGGAAAGTGAATCGCTTACATTCACACAAATACTGCATTTATAAGTACTGGCAGTTGGTGGAGATGAAGGATATAAATCAGTGTTATTGGCATTGTAATGGCATTGTAGGATTCATTAAGAGTCATTTTCAAGCATGTATTAGCTGAACAAGCATTCTGTAACTAGCAGTAGCTAGCCTATGTCAACCTCAAACAATCCTAATCACATGTTAATCAGCGTCGAGCATCTAGGTTGCAATAGCAGCTTCCTGGTAGCAGGCATTTTCATTAAACAACTGGCAAAGTATGGTAGCCCATGTCATAAAAAATAGCAAATATGTAAAAAGTCATACCTATCAGCAGGCTTGTCATTGATAAAGTATAACACAAACGCAGGGCCGTAATGTTTCCAAGTGATGTTCATAATTTAGAGGAATGCATTAATTAGAGCGGTGTTCGCCTACGAATGTTTATATAATAATAAAGTTTTCTCTATAAACAGAAATTTATATATAGGAAATTACTTACCGGTTTGAGTAGCAGAGATTTGCCAATGCAGAATGCCATCGGCAATTACCATCACCATCACATTAGCATAAAGTTAGTCTGCTGACCTAGAAATGCACATATTCTTTGAAAACGTAAGACAATGTAATGAGCTAGCACCAAAGATTATAATATTTACTGAATAACAACAAAATCATCCAAACGTTACAACTGAAAGTCATCATCTATCTCTTATAACATTTTCACCTAACCCAAAGAAGTATAAAAAACTGTCTTACGTAAAACAAGCTGAACAGCAACGTTATTCTTAGATAAATTATGAAACAATCAACTATAAGTTTATGATTGCTGCCTACGATAATAATACTTTGCAATGAATACCATGTTCACTGAAATTAGTTTATTTCGTACACTCATTCATATTCAGTTTTTGATTTCAATCAAAAGTTTTTGCAAACTTTTGAAAACAACATTTTCAATGTTCATAAAGTAGCTAAGGATATGGGAAATAAAAATTCAAATATACTTAGAAAGATCATTTCTATAAAAATGGTCAAAGTCAATTACATAACTTTATGAAACCTGGTGACACCTGACGACGCAATTCCTCATTGAGACTTCATCATGCAATTGCTGATTAAAACCTGTAAATCGTGTGGAAATGCTAATTTCTACCTTTCGGCTACATACTCATTGCTAATGTATCTGAATTACAACATCGACCTGCGGTGGTATATAAGCAGCTTACCGTCTCTTCTCACGATTGCATTACAATACTTATTTTGATATTTCATTCTCAGTAATGATCTGTTAACAATGTATTGATTTCGTTTTTATAAAGTTAAATATTTTAATAAACTGCTTTTAAATATCAATATGAAATTTTGCACAAAATAGATTTACTCTTAGTAAAGCTTAACTTAATAATGTATAATAATTATATAATCAATAGTTATTTTCAGCAATATTATGATGTCATTCAATAAAAAAACTGTAACTTACAAAAATAATCAACTTCCCATCGTTTGGAGAGACCTTTTTTTGAAGAATTGCATAACGTTGTTGTCTATTTTAAATTGAAAGTGAAAAAAGTTTACAGGCTTCCATTGAAAACGGCTTCTATTCTGTTGGTGTAGCAGATCATTAGCCTACAAATATTTCAAATCAATTTCAGAACAAAATTCAATTCATAAATTGATGTACTTTGCACATGATTGACGAATTATACTTTATGATTAATATTTGATTCTCTATCCACAAATAAAAATTTGCATGGAACTTCTCCTAACAATTAGGGCACCTTCTTGTTTACATGTTCAGCAAAGAGCTAACGCAACCATCGTTGATGACAAAATCATACAAGCAGAAATACATGAAGTAAAACTTTGCAATATTAACTGCAATGTTGCTTCGCAGATGTAGATACCATTGGATAGCACAAATAAATGGAATTAAATAAAGTTATTAATTTAGTTTAAAAGTTAAATCAAATTATTTTTTCAGTACTAGGCGTGTCTTGTTAGCATTCAAATTTCCATGCGATGCTTTACCGTTTGTTTGCTTAACAATTATAATTCGCTACAAGCGTCGGTTTTTAATATGTCAAAAAATTCCTTTGATATCCTTATTTTTCCACAATTCAATGATATCTAGTAATAAGAAATAACATAGTTGCTACTGTTGTAAAGTTGTATCATGTATATTGCTTCTAGTGTAATTTTAGATTATCAATCGTGAAAACTTTTGTTTGCTTAACGTAATGGAAAGCAAGCACAGTAAGACTTGTTTACCAGGAAATGTATGCAAATTTTTGTTCGACTGCTTTGCATATGCTTAGGTGACTTTAGATTGCTTGGTCATTGGCGTACGGTAAACAGGAAGAGTGCATTGGCGTGCAACTGCGAAACTGAACAGTATTAATTGGATATTTTCTGTGTTGTTCCATAGATTTCCACCAAATTGAATTATATTTATTGAGAATGTAGTTTCAAAGTGCACAAAGTAAATTTGCACAAATCTGTACACAGTACAGTTTGCTCAATACATTTTACTCTGCTTAATCAGATACTGCCTTAATGCTTGTTGTTGTTGCCTGAAGGAACGGTTCTTCCTTTTCAAAGCTGATTTATGCTTCACCATTGGAAATGCTTTAAGTTTTGCCAGCTGGTTTTTATTACGACCAACATGAGCTCCCTTTGACTTCTGCCTGCCATACTTGGCGGCCTCACGACCCGCTTGTGCAGAAGCTTTTCTCGCTTGCCGATCCTGTTTTGGCTTTTTGACCATAAATTCAATATCAGCTAGCTTTGCTTGTCGGTTTTTGTGATCAATGCTGAAATCAACTGAAATGCAAATTTTCCATCAGACAATGAAATACTTTTTACGTTGTCGTATGAAATTGAAAAACAACAAACTTTGAAAATCCGACAACTGTTTTTTCTTAGACGACGGCAACACTTCTTTTAAAGCTTGTGCTGCGGCAATTTTTTCAAAATCGTTTTCACTCAAAATTCTGCTGCTTGATACAATTTCTGCTTTTTTCACAGCAGACAATGCTCCTTCTTCTGCTTCGCTTGTATCACCATCATTGTTTTCCATATCGAAATTATCACTGTCACTATGACTGGTGTCACTATCCGCAATATCGCAGGGCTGGTTTATCAGTTTTGCTAAATAAATTAAAAAAAAAACATTTCAATATTTGTAATTAAATAAATAAATTGAATTTCAAAATATATCAAATAATGTATATTTATAACAGATATAATTTCTTCATTAAAGATATGAAAAATAGCATTGAAATATTGTAATTGTCATAAGTGAATAAAACCGAAAATGTGAATTTAAAAAATTTAATTTATTCTTACATTTTGCTGTTTTCTCATCTACAGTGTTGCTGTTGTCCTGATCAACAAGCAAACAATCAGCTCCTTGAACACAAGTCACAGCATCGCTTGCTCCGTATGGAGCAGCCAGTCGACAACGATGGTCGTCTTCGTCATTGGCATCTTTGGCAAGAGCAGCTCGCCTACCTCTGTCACGTTTTGGCAAAGCTTTTGGATTTATGCGTCGAAAGAGATGTATCAACGACCTCGCACCGACTTGGACATTTTTATTCTTGTATTTCTTGTATTCGGCCAAATCCCGCATCAATTCATCGGATATAGCCAACGGACAATTGGCCACCACCTCACGGATGGCGTTCAAGCCGACCGCTATTGCTTCGCTGCTATTTCTGTCAGTGATGAAATTTTGAGCAATCACACGAACCATGACAGCTATGACATCCGGCGGCACGAGGTCGTGGGATGCGTGAGCGGCGAATAGTAAAATTTTCGTAATTTCCCTTTGCTTGGGATTCAAATAGCGATGCAAGAATGGATAAAAGTTGAGCAACAAGAGTCGATGAGTCATGATCAAGCGACTGATCAGAGCCATACGCAAAAGACGTACTTCAAAACGATCGCGGGCAGTGACCAAACAGTGATACAGTCGTTCGGCAAAATCTTGTGCATCGCGTAGCATCAAAATTGCAGCCGAATTCAAACGATCAGCACGAGCAGCTTTGCATTGCTTTGCTCGCCTCTTTTGTAGCTCAGCTTTTGCCTTTTCGAACAGTCGAGCTCTCTTTTTGGACTTTTTGCACACACGATTTGTGAGCATAATCTCCTTCAATGCTTTCAGCTTATTATTATTATTATTGCCGTTGTGTGCAATATTTTCCTCTTCAACGTCATCGTCATCTTCACTGTTGTCCAAGTTCACATCATTGTAAGTCATATCAGAACCAAGCATGAACATCATCGACGCCACTGCTATTTTTGTTGTGCTATTGAAACAGCCTTCGGCAATGGCGTTGGCCACATTTTCATTAAACCATATTCGCCTTCTGAACAATTCGGTCAAGATTAGCAGACAAAATCTGACGACAATTGCATTTGAACGCTTCGCTCGTTGCATGAGAATTGCCTGCAAAGTGCTGTTCACTTTCGGATCCCGACGTTTAGCGTTCAGTCGTTTCACTCTGCTAATCGTGGCGGTGTACAAAAAACGCCTTAACGTCTTGTCCCGACACTTCAACAAATCCAAAAATGTATTCACCAAATCTGGCAGTGTTAGCATACGTTTTCCGTGCAACAAAAGCAAAGCTTTGCAAATACCCAACCTCAGAGCCGGCTGTACAGTCTGCGCACTGCGAGATATCATGTCCACGAGCTGTTGGGCAAATGATTGTGCAACATCTTTGTAAAAATGAGCCGAATGACAAAGAAAAAATACAATTTCCAACAAGCGTTCCGATTTCACCTGAGGTTGCACTTCAGCCAACGACAACAAACTCTCGAAATGACGATACTGTTCAATAAATTCATCCCTGTAAGACGGTGGATCACGAACAAGTTGTTCTTGCAGAAGAGCCAAATTCTGCCGCATTTTATCACTTGGCATTGTTCCAACTATTCCGCCTCAACTGAAAAGAATTTCAATTAAAACACAACACATTCTACAACATAACAAACAAAAATAGATTTCAAAATAAAAAAATCTAAAAACAAAAAAAAGCCGAATAATAAATGAAATTTAGCAGTGAAAATTCGAGAGAAATGACAAAAAAGTACAAATTACAGAATGGGATAACATTAAGATAATAAATAAATCAGTTGTGTATAATCAATCTTATTTCATTTCAATACACTAGGTGGAAAAATCTGTACAGACTATTGAAAGAATGAATAAAATCACAAACACAAGTTCAGTTAACTGAAAATTGAGGCGAACAACAAGTTAAACTAATAATTAAATTTTTGATGGTAGTGAACTGAACAGAAATAATACAAACAAATTAAATATCCTGTTCTGCAGAAAAACTAAATGCTACAAGTGCACGTTCATCATGCAACAAAAAGTTAACAATATTCATAATTACGAAACTGAATGTCCAGCAAACTTTCATTCTTAACAAACAAAGCATATCATTATCGTGAGATACTGTTAGTTGTTGTACAAATATAATAAATATAACCTCATAAAATACTTAAAAATAATACTTAATCTAAAAAACTGAATCATTATCATTAATTTTCAGCCTTTACTAACCGCTAAAACATATAAGTTACTCAAACATTTGCATTTATATAACATGAAGCTCATTGAAATTTTAACTAAACTCAAAAAAACATCATTTAATTAATTAATATAAACTAAAATAATCACTTACTGCTTTTTGAAAAACACAAAAAAACGCCAACTCAATGATCCACCGAATGGTCTGGTAATACTGTACCTGAGTGACAGTAGTATCGATTTTCAGGTTATTGTAGCCGCAGTTGTAAATATTTTATTGATATTGTATTGAATTTAAACAAACAGTCAAAATATGAAATATTCTTTGAACATACAACACAAAGATCTTGATTGCAATGTATTAATTTTTTCAGCTAATTTCGTCACTGCAGAAAACGCATTCTAGCTGTTGTCTGAATTATGAGAGTCTTGTCATGGTTTTCGTGTAAGATAAAAAGAAAACAGAGCCGACGTATTTATTGTTTGATTCCAAATTGAAATGTATAATTGAAAATATTTTTAACGGGCAGGCATTTATCTAGGAAATCGTTTTATCTAATAAATTCTAAAAGGGGACAACAGAAAGAAGATGCGGCAACACAATGAGTCTGTGTTTAAGAACATGTATTTGCAACCGCTTAAACTGCATCCGCACATTTGAGCCGACTACTGCAATTTTCTATCATTTTTAGTGAACATTTTCTTTCTTTGGCTTGTTGAATATCTTAAGCTGTCTGCAAGCAAACAAACGATCTGATCATCTTTGTTAGCATACTGTTTGAAGTTTCCATAAATTTGTTCCTCTGTTTCTGAAGTGCAAAATTAAACATCACGATCAGGTGTTCATGATGGCTGTGCCATTGTTGGACGGTACCAGAGGAAAAAAATCCGCAACATATCTGCTGTGTCGCTGTTGGCAAGAGATGCAAGTGTTTCTTTTGCAACATGTTTGAAGTGCCTGTCGAATTCTCCAATTGCTAGCATAATATATTGGCAATCGCAACGATGCGTTTAGCACAGTCAACAAACTGACTGCATCTGTAGCAAAAGTGTAAAATGCAGGATGGTTATTTAGAAATTCTTTGTTAATGTGTTCCCATAACGTAATAATTACATTCAAAACATTTGTTACCAAATAGCTGGTCACAATAGCAACCATCATTTTCCAAGCGCTGCGAGAGCTATGCCGAATATTTAAATTATGTGAGTCATTGCTTTCCATTTCAATTGCCTTCTTCACAACGCCTCGCCAATTCGTTATTATCAAATGATTAATTAAAACAAGTGCTAAAAACGGGAAAAATACCTAAAAAATAAAATATATTAAAATATCTCATACATTTTGTAGGTGTAAAAAATTGCTAACTTCAGCAAGAAAACAGTAACAAAAAGTGACGTTTTGATTTTTTTAGCTAAGCAGAGAACAATAATAGTAAAAGCAGAGAAACAAACTGAAACAGAATCATTTAAATCAAATTATAATTTAATTTAATTTAATTTAATTTAATTTAGTTTAATTTGTTACACATTTCAGATGGTATCGATGTAGAAAAGAAGCAAAATATTACGTCATGAAAATGTGCTACTTATTGCCATCTGGCCATGCACAAATTACCGATTGAAGCTCATTGAAGTTTACGAACGAAGGCAAAAAAAGAAAATAATAGCACCATTACTTGACGCAATAAAAGTACCCTCAAGCATAGCTAAAAACGATAAATTCATTTTTTTAAAAAAAAAGCTAAAAGTTTCTTATTACTTTTAAGATGAAAAGTTGTACGTCGCATAATTTGAAATTCATACAACTGCAAATGCACAAGTTGAAAAAAAAAGACTAACTTCTGAAAGCAAACCAAGCTATAAAGACTTTAAAATACTGCTGATTTGCCTGATTTATTTATTTACTTCACTTCACTATGCACTATTCCAAAAATTACAGACCAATTACAGATTCTGTAATAATCTGTGAAACTTTTTTCACTAAATTAATAAAAAAAAAACATAAATTAACGTAATTATCAATCAGTCGATGTATGCAAGCATGCAGTGCATTTTTAAATAAACAATTTTTTTTTAATTTCATCCCTATTTAAAAATTGTTCACTCAAAATATAAACTTTGAATGGTACAACACTTACATGGTATTTACTGTTTTTTATCCAAATGTATTTATACAATATTATTTAGAGTAGATTGAAAATAAAAAAAAAAAAAAATTTTTTTTTCTTAAATTTCCATTACCTGAACAATATGGACAAGCCAAAGTTGATAGACTTTTTGATAAAGTGGATTGCGAGCCATTTCTGTCAGCTGTAATTCAACGGCAGCAAATCCGATACATTCTTGATTGTAAACGAGCTGCAAATCCCATAAGCTGATTATACGAAAAGAGGTACTAAATATGAAAACACCAGCTATAACCCAGCAACGTTTTTTTTGAGTAATTTCTTCGTAAAACATTTTCAAAGGTTTTATCGATGTCACTTCCATATAACGTTCGGCGGAACAAACAACGACCAGATAAGTTGAAGCGACGGTCAAAATTCGGCTGACCGTGTATAAATATGGCACATATCTTAGCCACAAAAAATACAACCACTCCATTTCACAGTAATCGTACAAAATTTGTACCGGGAAAACCATAAAATAAGTGACAAGGATGCCAATATCAGAAACGCACAATGCTGACAAATAGATGAGGTAGGTGCTGCGCAGAGAGCGTTTCAGCAGCACGACCAAAAGCATCAAATTGGTGATCATTCCAAATGAATACACCACAGATCCGGCGACAACGATCAACCAAAATTTCACTTCCAAAAATTCCATCATCTCGTAATTGCACGCACCCGCTTGTGATAAAGTTACTGTTGAACTGTTGGTCTGTGTCATGATGGCCAAAGTGGAGGATAAATTGCCAGTGCGTTCCATCTCATTTCAGTTCCAAAACAACCCGAAATAACAACCAACTTTGCAAAAAAAAAAACAATGAATATAATATATTTAGCTTCAATTCAATGAATATGCATCATTATTCGTTTCAAGCACGTTGAAGCCATCTGCCCGTTTTATACAATTATCTGAGCAAAGCAGAGAACCACATTCTAAAAATAAATATCATATTAATTTACTCATTCTTTTACTTTGCTTAAAATATTATTTATATCAATAATATCTATATAAGGATATATTTATTGAAAAGATTTTACAATAAACTGAAAAGTAGCTATATATTTGTATATATATAACTTCGGCTGAAAATTAAAAAAAAAAAAAAATATATATATATATATATATATATATATATATAACATTGCAAAAGAAGTTGAAGAAGAATAAAGAAGAAACCCGAATGAATTTCAACTGCTTTGATTTAAGTTTAAATATTAGCCGCTACCAGATGACGCTTTGACAATTATAAGTTTAAATTGTTTGAATAATACGCGCCAAATTGACGTCGGCTGACCAGTTAATGAAAATAAAAACGTCAAATAAAAACTGAACCAAAAAAGTTTTAGCTTTATTTATTTATTTAGTTATAAAAGCGTTTCAATGGATAAAAATAGAAGAAGAAAAAGTGAACATACCAACTTTCTGAAAAGAAATCTTGAAGAACAAAAAACAAAAAGTTGAAGCTTAACCAGCTTCAGATAATAACAAAAATAATAATAATAATAATAATAATTGTAAAAAATTAAATATGAATAAATATGAGATTCTTAATTGGTTATTCTGCTTAATTGGGCAACTGATGAAATCGACACGGTTTCGAGTTACAACTAAACAATCTCGTAGAAATGAATGAAACAGTATGAAAAAATCGAAAACACATTCACCTTAATTTCCTTGTCTTAATGATACACATTCGGCTTTTTTGTGGTAATCAGATAATCAGCGGCTATCTGAGATGCGCATTCCAACTATTATTTCAAATCTTAAACGACAAGATATCACATTTTCTAATGAAATTGTAAACTCTGAGTTGACAATCAATGCAAACAAAGCAAACAAGACAAAATTTCAATTCCCAAGGAAAAAAGTAACAAGCATTTATATTTCTGAAATATTCTGCTAAGAAAAATAAGAGAAGTTCAAAAACAGCTTCTTTTGCAAAACTCTCAAATGCACAATAAATTTCCATCAAAGTTGCTCCAACAACTTATATAGTACATATCATTCATTCATTCATTCATTCTGTTGTGAGCAAACGAAACTTGAAATAGCATCATCATCTTCTTCTTCTTCTTCTTCAGTGCATGCAATCATTAAGCTGAATATAAGTGAAATATTTTTAAAAGTATATTAGAAAAAAAATCACATCTATAAAAAAGAATACGCGCCATTTTCTTAATTGATATTTGAATGCAACTTGATGAAATGATACTTCAATGTAAAAAAAAAATCTTTTCAATCTTTCGCCTATTAATCAATGTCAATGAGCGCTTGTTAAAGCTCGAAATTTTATCTTATCCGTTTTTATAATTATTAAGTTTGAGCTAATTACGTTTAAGCATAATCACTGAAACAAATACACTAAAATGCAACTGTTGAAATTAACTTTTTGCAATTTAAAATCTTCTTTTCCAATCTTGCTTAAACAATCTACTGGTATATGCATACATACATACATATATTCACTGCATTTGTATATACATACATACATACATACATATATATATATATATATATATATATTCATGCAGAAACGTAATAACAACAAATGTATTATTGCTGGATAATTAAAATGAACCATCACTTTTGAAATTGAAAATCAATATTGACACGTAATTAAAAATTTTATGCTTTATTTTCATTATTCATAACTTCTGTTGAACATCAACTAATTTCTGCGTAATGCATGCAGAAGAGTTCTTTAAAAATATCCTTTTTACCAACAACAACAACAACAACAACAACAACAAATAATAATAATAATAAATAAATTCCCCATTTATTTATTTTTCCAATAAAATTCATTAACAAACATTATTTTTTTATATGTACAAAGATTTTAAGGAAATTAATTCTTTCAATTTGAATTGCAATTCCAATATTCATCAATAAAATGAGAATTTTTTTTTGATAAACTACATTTAAAATAATCACAAATTAAAAGCATATTAAATTATAAATAATAAAGTTTAACTGTATCAAATTGCAATTATTTGGATGATATAAACAGCAGTTATAGAATTAAGGATTAAATTTTAATGTGACACAATTTTTAAAATAATAATTCTAAAAAATATTCAATTCAAGAATGAAAGTAAACTTTTATAAAACCAAACAACCGTTAAAACAATAAACTAAACCGGTAAAACAACACAACTTTTATACAAAGTTAAATTTTCAAAACTTAAAATGCCACTTGCTTACATGAATGTTGAAGAAATTTAGCTCACATCTTGATTAATTCCGCTTAACAGAACGTAAAATTGAACATTTATTATTCATATTACACAAAGAATACAAATTTTACATCATCCATTCGAACTATTAATTAATATGCAATTCCAATCTGATAAATTAGATTAAAAATTAAATCATAATAACAATAAATTGAAAATATACCATTTTATATTTCACATTATTCGTGTTGTTTTATTTGTTGATTGTTTTTTGTCCACAACAAGCTTACAAACCGCATAAAAGCGAATGAAAAATTAAATTTTATGAAAATACAAGAAAAACAAGAACAACAACAAACTTAACAATAAATAAGGATATTAAAATAAAATTAAACTTAATGGAAATTAATATGAGAAACAAGGCACGTTGATGTTGATCCAAATTAGAAGAAACTGTTAGTGTATATGCATATATCTATTTAATATTTACATTTTATATGATACATTGAGATGATGTTGTATGAATTGGCAAGTTTCAATTATTGGTTAATTTTTAATTAGAAATCATATTCATTACTTTGCTGCTGAAAGCTAAGTTGACATACGTTGAAGTAAAAATTAAGTTCACAGATAATAAATAATATTGAAATGTTAGCAGAAATTGCTTGCTAAAATGAAGCGTATAAATGAAGCAATTTAATAATTCAAATTGCAAAGTGCAATCAATTTCTTCTACCTGGCCTGCTGAAATGAAAAGCCTCAGGATGGTTTATTTATTCTCTATACAGAGAGCCGGTCAACTGCAGTTCAAATTGAGTCATCAATTTCTTCTTTTCCCCCTGTGAAACAATGGCAATAACAAATACAGCAAAGCAGAAAGTTGCCAACTATTTGTACAAAGCACCAGCACCGCGCTGTCAGCACAATTTTCATCAATATTTCCCAACCACCCCCCCCTGCCCTGCCCCTGCCCTGCCCCTGCCTCTGCCCCTGCCCCTTCTCTCCCTCTCTTATACAGCCAAAGCTCACCTGCTGCAATCACTGTTTGCAAATCGTAAACAGCCCATTTAGCTCAATAAACAATTCAATTCACAAATATAAATTTCACATCTCCAGCATGCAAACTTACAAAACAAACAATCATACTACATTTACAACATAAAAAATAATAACAACCGAAATTGAATCAAAAATTATTCCAAAAATACAAATTTATCAAATTAATATTTAAAGCAAAAAAAAATATATATATATATATTTTTTTTTTCAACATTCAAATAGCATTTTTAAAATGAATAAAAATTAAATGACAAGTAAAAATAAAAGTAAAATATAAATAAATCATCTGCATCTGCATCTGTACGATCATGAATATTTAAATTTTATTTAAATAAATAAAATTGTCAAATGAAAAGAAAGAAATTGCAACTTGTATAAGCAGCAAGTGTGGGCGAGAAAAAGTCTTGAAATGAGAAAGGATACTACTACTTCCGAAGAAAATGCATGCAATTGATAGACAGATTGACAGGATT
The DNA here is from genome assembly GCA_001447645.1 of Trichinella pseudospiralis. Classification (NCBI taxonomy): domain Eukaryota; kingdom Metazoa; phylum Nematoda; class Enoplea; order Trichinellida; family Trichinellidae; genus Trichinella; species Trichinella pseudospiralis. Next base: position 199,506 of record JYDV01000018.1, read on the forward strand.
GATAGACTGCTGACTGGAATATATTCTGGTGGTTGAATGCAAAAGGGTGGAATCGATTACAGTTTCACATAATGCTATTATAAATTTTCTGCATAAATAAATCAAATCATTTCCATTCTGTTCAATTTATTCTGTTAATTTAAGAAATTCACTGCACACCTCTCCACTCCAAATACCTCTACTCTAATATGTATAAAGAAGTATATGTGCAAAGTAAAAATAAATACAAAAAAGAAAAAGTGATTACTTTCTGAATATATAATAGAAATTAGAATACCTGACTCGGGCTGATTGTTGGTCAGTTGTTAAGTGCGGATAAAAGAAGAAACTTTCATCAACATTTGAATGTCAAATTTTCATATTAAGCGGAAGCATAACATTAATATTGGCTGCATCTGCCGTCCGCCGCCCAAACATGACATGAGCAAGGAAATTGAAAATTTTACTTGCAATATTTTGCATCAACGATTGAACTCCTTTCCCAACAACTAATCTTGCCCTGACCGCATCTGTAAGTCTAATTACAAGCTAATAAATCGATCCTTACACCAAATGTCCAAAATAGGATTTCTTTTCACCAATTGTCGTCCAGTGCATTTGAAAGAAACAACACGACAGCAATTCTCAACTTATGAATATGATCATTTTCTTTTCCTTTTTTAAAAATAAGAAATAAAAATTATTTTCAATAATTATAAGAAAGGAAGAAAGTTGAAGTTTCTTTTTTCTTTTTCATTCGTCAATTTATTTGAAGTCGATAAATTTTTGTTCTTCAACTCTTTACAATGTATCAAACAAAAATTATCCATCATTCATTAATTAGCATTATTATAAGTGAATGAATAAATTAGGAATGAAATAATAAGTCATTTCAATTATTAAAACTAAAATGCAATTGAAAACAAAAAAAAAAGCAAAGTAATACAGCATCATGTCATTCATAACTGAGCTGTTTCTATTAGCGCGTCAGAAGAGAGTTTGCAATTTTGTATTTCAAAACTGAAACATACATACACTATATCTGAACTCTTTAAAAATTAAAATAAAAAAAATGAAAAATTATAAAAAGCAAAAGCAATGCATTATTTTATTATTACTGTACTCTTCAATGTCAGTTCATTCAAGAAATAACAGCAGAAAAACCGAACAAAATAAGTAACAATTTTTATTTTGATAATAATATTTTTATCAACAATTTCATTGTTTTATAATTAATAAACTTTACATAACTAATTAATTGTTTGAAACTTTTTGAAATATGAAAAAATAAAACATTATAATAACATAACAATAATAATAAAGTACTACACTACATGACAAAAATAAAAATTGTTCAACTAATAAATGCTTATAACAATAAATCAATTTGAATCAATAATAATATATTAATATGACTTTTTTTCAAACAGTTCGATTAAAGTGAAATAAAACGAATATAAAGAGATTAGCATTGTTTGAAGATGAAACTTTGTTTGATGATAATCGGATGTCGAATATAAAATTTCCATCAAATTGCACTTAAAATGAGTTAATTAAATTTCCTTCTCAAACCAAGAAATGTCTACAGAGATTGCCGGTTGAATTTTATTATAAAAATTCCCCCAACTGAAACCCAATTCCAAATCACCATCATTTTAAAAAGTTCAAGTTTTGCAATATCAATGATCAAATAAATATTGTTGGAAAAATAAACATAAACACATATATTAATATTTCATAATGCATCACTTACTCGGGGGCAAATCACTTGGGCAAAGCAGAAGCTGTTTCTGTTGGAATAATCAAAATTTGCATATATAATTGATAATCTTATTTCATCAGTTTGGGCATCAGTAATACAGAGAATGCAATATCAAAGTAAACATCACCTTTTCCAACAGCTTTACACCAATAATAATTGGACCAATAAGCACGCAGTAAAATTTGAACTGATAAATTTTTCCAACTTTTTACATCTTTACACAGATGGCAGTTTAGTTTCTTAGTCTGCAGAAAAGTTTTTCTACTTTCACATCAGAGTATTTATAAAGTTTTTTTTTGAAAAAAAAAATTAACTTTAAGCGATAGAAATATAGAAAAAAAAATTCATAATTTTCATAATTTATCACAGCCTTTTTCACCTGAATGCACAACGTCAAAGGGTCAATTAATAAATATCACCATTCAACTATGTTCTTTCTCATCCGCCTTGCTAAGCAAAAATGAACCGAAATTATGCAGATCGGTCATTTTGTTTACACGTTATATTCATTGTTTCTTGATTTTCGAAATTTTTATGACAAAAATCGATTACAATATTTTGGTTCACTGCCGCATATAAAAGCCGAATCAAATCCTTTTCCATCTCTGTGTTCATCTACACTGTTCATCTCCTTCGCATGAGTTAATTGTCTTATAATTTAAGAAATAAAAAGCAGAAAAAAGCAATCATAATTTCACAATTTTCCGATAAAAAAAATATTAAACAAAACTTTACGCACAACAACAACACAAATAAAAATATATCATTTTTGTGTAGTAATTATTGAAAAATGTATATATTTGTAGAAAAATTCCCTTTGGGTGGGAAAAATTTCAAATTCTAACCAATGCCTTCTAGTAAATAAGAGCAACAATGAAATTTGATAAGGAGATGATCTATCAACTGGAAGAAAAGGAAAAATAAGGAAAAAAAAAAGATTCCAATTTATACCTTGCCTGATGCAGAATGGCAACTGATTATCATTCTAAAGTCTATTTAGATGAAAAAGGTTGGTTCAGAAAAAAAAAAAAACAGAACTCTCCTCAGAGATTCAGAATTCCAATACTGCTTGCTTGTTGTAAGCTGCTTGAAAACAAAGAAGAGAAAAAACATCTTACAACTACGACAACATTTTACCGATTTTCAATATAATCTCCTTCGCATTCTTACAACAACACAAGCCTTAATCTTAATAACAATAAGCGTATAATTTATTCTAATTTCATTAAACTAATATTATTCGTTTAATAATAAATGTCATAATGAAATACAATAATTATTGTTTCTGTTTTCTTTTGAATTACAAATAGATTAACATGAATAAATGAACTTCTCAACATACCTGTTCAATTGTTGGCATATCAACGATGCACGGGTAGTAGAAATTGGGAACACAAGCAGATGATGGTAGAGTACCATGGAATGAAATGTAAAAAAGTTTTTTGACGAAATCAGGCAAAAACACAGTTCCACTGGTTGCTTGCTTGCTTGCTTGCTTGCCTGGTGGTAGTAGCTTCACTGTTGAGCCGGCCGGCTAATTAAGATCGCTCGTCACAAATGGTTAAGCCAAAATCAAGTGATCCTCAACGTTGTTGTTGTTGTTGTTGTTGTTGGCCATCTTTAAAAGCAGTCGATCAATTCTTCTTCCATTCAAAGCACCTAACCAAAGCAATGTACAAAAAAATAAATTGAAAACAAACATAAATACATTTTTCATTTCATTAATAATTTTTTTTATCTATCTGTTTTCAATACTTTCAAACATTTTCCACAACAGAGGAAACTTTTTTTCAATCTACCCTTTTTTCAGTAGAACAAATAATAAACAAACAACTCAATCAATTAATTAATAAAAGTGCACTCGATAAATAAACTGTGAATAATGATAGTCATTTATGAAAATGCTGCCACCACACAAACAGGTGAATGTCAAAATTTTCCATGATAACATGCTCAACATCAAGAGCTCAATTCAAAATGAAAAACTTCTAAATTATCACTTTGAATACAACAATTAGCACAACAGCAGAAAACACGGTTAAACTAGCCAGATAATGCTATTTTGCCTCTTCATCTACTAATAAACATTTAATCATTATATTTATACACACACACACACACACACACACACACACATATTTATTTATTTATTTATTTATTTATTTATATTTACACCTATAATTATTCACATTTACTTTTTCAACAATCAGAACATTTTATAGTTGTAAATTTTAGAGTGAAAAAATATAAAACTTCAGAAAATCGACAAACAGACAGTAAAACATCTTCTAAATTAAAAAAAAAAAAGAAGAAGAATTATTACCAATCTCTCACATCAATTGTCACATTCAAAATCATCTGTCTGTGCACAAAAAAATATGAATTAATTTAAGTTAATATTTAATTAACATAAAAATCATATAAAAAAAAAGAAAAACAACAAATGTGATTAAAATTACAATTTTTGAACGATCGATGGATATTATAAGTGATATTTTGAAAAATATCATTTCAATTTTGCCATTTTGCCATCAGCCATTCTCTGAAATCGTTAAAGGTCAGTTTAAATGTTACTGTCTGACGATAATTATTATTTGAATGTATCAGATGAATGAATTTAAAAATAAAATTTATAACATATCTGAAACACTGATCACCACCACCGTAAATGTTAGCATATTAATATTTATTTGTTTAATTTTAAATTTCACATTGCACTTTGGAATGAAAAAAAAAAAAGAAAGAAAAATAAAAATAATTTTCATTTATCATTAAAATTGATAAAAGTGAAATTGAAAACATTCTCATTTCAGTCCAATCAATCAAAACTCAGCCGAGTCAGGTGCAATTTAATAAAAGTCTAGCTACCACCACCAATTGCACACATCCATTACACACGCGAGCTATGATGAGCATTTTATCAAAGCAAAATGTGAACCTGTTCCGAAAGCACAAACAACAAATTGCAGAAAAAAAATGTTAACAGAAAAAATCAATTGAAACACAATTTAGAAAAAAAAACGATGTTCTTTTTAGATAAAAAAATGAAATTAAAAGATGATTAAAAAAAATTCATCGCCTTAATACATGCATGCACGCATGCATACGTACATACTACTTATGTACGTGCATGCATGTACAGGTGGATGTGCAGAGAGAGAGAGAGAGAGAGAGAGAGAGATATTAACAAAAATTACCGAACAATTCAAAAATAATCTTTACTTAATTAAATTGCAATTGAAAAAGAATAAAGGCAGTTCAATTATATGTAGGAATAGCTATTTTCTTTCCAATTTGAAAGACTCATCCATTGAGAAGCCACTACTAGCATCAACACAACACTGCCACGCTAAACAGAGCCAGAAAAACACCAAAATCTCCGTAGATTTTTCCAAATAATATTGAAATTATTTTTCCATTTAATACTAAATCTGGTGCATAATTTTATTGGTGAAATTTATCTTCTGCATCAATTCTATCTTTTGACCAGCAACAATAGTTTGACGTGAAATTGTCTAAATTTAGAAAAAGAATTCTAATCTATTTTCAAATTTCAAAAATTGCTTGCACCAGATCAGAAGAGCTGAGAAGAGGATAATTTTAGAAATAAAAAAGATAAAAAACTTAACTATGAAACAAATTTTTCAACTAGCATTTAAATCTATTTAACAATTATTCTCCCCAACCCCCCCCCGCCCACCTCTCCCTTTACGCACACACACATATACATAGATTTATCCATACATCAATTTACATAATATAATATAATATAATATAACATAATATGATATAATTAAAAAGATATTATAAAACTACAAAGTTGAATAAAATAATAAAATACGCACAATAGCAAAAAAGTAATTTTAAATTAAATATAATTACAAGATCATGACCAAAAATATTTCAAAGTACATTTGCAATGTTTAAGTGAATAAATTTAAAGAAAAAAAAAGTAAAGCAAAAACGCTGTTTTTTTTTGTTCGATTTTTTTCAACTGTACAAATGAAATAAGGGAAAATAATAATGTCATCAACAGATTTTATTTTTGCTTTACCCATTTGATTAGCAGTTTTCGTGATTGTGATTGAAAATCACTTTGTGATTTATGGATCGGCTGAAATTCAAAAATTAATTTATTCAAAAGTCAATCATTGCGCAGATGAATGAATTGAAAAAAGTTTCGATAGCAAAGGAGAATTGATAACCACTGTCAGCAATGATTAATTCTGCCGCTGTTTATCATGCATTAACTTTTCGTAAAATGCGGCAATCATCAACGAAAAACAAACACACAATATTTATATCATTTCATTTATTTATATACGACTTCAGTTTGTTCGGTTCCTTTGTTTCTCATTTATGAAAAATTAAAGTTCCACTTTTCTAAAGGACAAAAAATTGCAACCTGCTTCTACTATTAATTCATAACACAATGTTTCAAAAGTGCTGCACTCTGCAAAATCTTATCATTCATATTCATCGAATAATGCCATCAAATAGAATGATTTTTAAGCAACTTAAAACTTTCAACAGAAAAAAAACGCAATTAATTAAAGATTGACCAATTAAGATTACACCAACTCACAAAAAATAACACCTTGCTGGTCAGTTAATGCCTAGTCTACAAATATGATGCGAAATATTGAAATTATATTTGTAACAACAACATGTAAAATAAACTGAAATACGTTTCAACCGAACTCCATAAGTCACTCAGTGAAAAATTAATTTTAAAAAAATACACACAAGCATTTCAAAATAACTTAATTTATTAAAATAAACTATTTTTTACAAAAAATAAGTAGAAATGGCAAGTTCATTTTTATTGAATACTCATTCTAGTAAAGGTCAAAACTGAACAAACAAAATAATACCTGCTTATACTATTTCGGTACGTGCAACAGTACAAAAATTATCCGTTCAATTTTACTACTTGATAAAATTGATAATTTTTCATTTTAATCAATTTACATTATAAGCCGATAAAAAACAGATCCAAATTTAATATTAAACGTAGAAAATAATATTTACAAAAGTTGCCTTTTTTCAAATTATACAATGTAATACAGTTAACGCGCACGGTTCCGCTCCACTGGTAATGGCAAAATTTTATTTTCAAAACGCTGAAAGTGCACGCATAAATTTGAAAATGTTGAAATGGAATAATTTTTTTTTTGTTTTGAAGAAAATAACCGAAAAAATCTTATACTTTGCACTAGCTTACAAAAATAGTGCCTCTGTTAGGTAGATAATAAGTAAATTCAAATATTCAAAAAAAAAAAAAAATTACCTAAACAGTGAATAAATGAGTTGAATAATTAGAGAAAAACATTGCCACTACTAAGCGTCAAGCGTTCAAACAATTTCTGTAATGCTTCTTTGTTGATCTGCAAAAAAAAGCAAAACGTTCACTTGAATTAAATATTAAACAGCAAATATTAAATATCAGAAATACTTCAGAAAAAAGATGCGTCATTTCGTGTAGTTTCATGATCGGTTCGAAGCATTTCACTCCGGCAACGCTCTCGTAAGACGACGCAGTATAGGCGACAAACAGTGTTGCAGGTACCATCGCCTCTTCGCACCAAATCATCACTACGAAAATTAAACAAATTAATATACTGTACATTGTATACATGTACATAGTACTGTACAATCGGTGAATGAAATCAAAGCTCAAATTACCTGCTGCCGGTAGACCTGATATCAAACTTCCACGCAATGCAGCACAAACAGCACCGCCGTCGGCAGTTTCAACTTGAAAACTATTTTTTAAATATCTTAAAAAATTCGTTCCTTCCTTCGGTATTGGTTCGTTGTGATAAATTCGATACTGTTCCCAATGACGCGAAGTTAGTACAACAACAGTTTTCGGTTTATCAATGAAAGGACGAAATATCTTTAAAGAAAAAATAAAATAAAATAAAATAAAATAAAATTATAAACTAATACGCTGCATTATAAAATACCTCTTTCGTTAATTCTACACTTAGCTGTTCATAAGATATTTCCGACATGCAACAAATTACAGTCTTTTTCGCTCCTTTTAAACTGTAAAATTGAACCACTGAACACGGTCTATCACCGCCAAATGTAGGATCGCTTTGAAAATTTCGAAAAACTTCGAGTAAAATTGGTTCTAATTCACCGCCAACACCAGCTGCATATGCTCGAACAAATTCTACATTTGAATATCAAATGAACAAAATTAATTCAAAAAATAAAAACGAAATAAAAATAAACACTTTCACTTACCGCAAGCATTTACACCAAAGGCTACAACCAACAATTGCACGTTGGTCTCTTGATAAGCATCGTCAGACCATCGAAAATGGTAAGCAAAAGGCACTTGTTCAGAATAATCTGCTTGCATATCAACAGCACAGCTATAAGGTTCAATTGCATCATAAAAAGCTTCCATCGTTGTTCAAAACGAGAAATCAATTGACAAAACCGCTAAAATTGCACAATCATAACAACAACGAACAAAAAAAAAATAATAAAACACAAATTTTCAAAGTAGCAAACAATGATCACGTTACACGATGGAAAATATCAAAAAACAAATGGACGAGAAAAGTGGTTATTCATTTGTTTACTCATTTGATGTATGGGCAAAAATTATTGGATAAATGAATAGTTGTAAAAAAAATTTTTACACAACAGTTTTACTTGAACTGCGAGCGGTTCAACCAAACTTTGGATTGTAGCTTTTCAACGCCGTTGCAAGTATATTCAATAAATTTGAACATCCCTATTGCAAAAATGAAATACAACAAAGTCATGATTGTTTGAGTATACAAAAAATAAACCACTAAAAACAGAGTACAAAGCCAAAAAACCATCACGGCGTACAACAGGCAACATTTGTCCATGGTCAAATTGTAAAGAATACAACCTGGAAAAGTGTTGCAGCAGAGATTCGTTTTTCGGTTAGGTGAAAAATATTCCGCCAATCGTTGTTCCTTTTCTTCCCACAATCCATAGACCCATTTGGCCAGAGATTTCTGATCCCGTGGAAAGCAAGGTTCGTTGACATCGTAGCGTTTGATGTGATAATGCACCTCTTCGGGTGAATGGCCTTTGACGAAGTCAGTCTCGGATTCGGCCAAATGGTCCGGATATGCCACAGTAACGTCGTATATGCTGTCCAACGCACCCCCTTTGGAAGAAAAAAAATACAAACATGTCAACAAAAAAACAACGTTGCAACAAACATAAACAAGCATGAACAAACAAACAAACTTTCACAGAGCTCTGAAATGAGATATACAACGCCCGTTGTACGTGGCTGCAGCAGATGCTCAAGGGGTTGCATTCCATTGGAAATTGCAAAGTTGTCACTTTTCGCTTTTGTCTCTATGCAAAAATTGGTTCCTTCGGGAAAAATTAATAACTGAAACACAAAAGTAAATTTTCAAAAAAAAAAAAAAAGACTAAATTTCAACATTCACAATAAATCGAAACTCGATCATTTTCCAACACTGCATTTTCATCATTCAATTCGTTGATTTAAAAAAAACAAATTTTTAAGCTTCGCAAGCAAGAATAGGAAAAGCAACACATGTTTTTCAAACAAAAAAATTAATAAATTGAAACAGTTTCAATTTATAAAATATAAATTATAAAATGTCTCATTTTCTAGACTGACCTGAAAAGGCAAGTCTATCGAAGACCAATAATCGACGTTTTCTTTCAATGTAATTCGATCTATTTCCCAAGAACGTTGCAAGAAAATAAAGTTTTTACACTGCATGGACCAACCTGAAATCAATGAACAAAAAAAAAAACATGCAAGCACAGTAAAATGTATAAAGCTAACACGCAAGCAATAGCAGCAGCAGCAGCGAAATTAAGCATATATTGCAATTTATTAAATTAAATTACAGTAGTTGCTTTTTAACTTTAAAATTGACAAAATACCTGCTCCTGGAATGGATTTCAATTCCGACTTCAAAATAATCTTGCCATAAATGAGCAACTTCGGATCAATGGAATAAAGTGCCAACCAAAAATACATCCAATCCAATCTTGTCCGGTGATTCATCAATATCACCGCACGATCGGATGACTTTATACCATCTCCAGTAATTTTGACCCGCAGTTTCACTAAGAGCACCATCATTGCCTGAAAAACAAAAAAAAAAAAACAATTCTTCTTTCATTTAAGAAATTCAACAACATTACAATTAATATGAATCAATAAAGTAAACTTTATTAAAATATTGACCATGCAATGAAATTAAGTTCAATTAAAAACAATAAATAACAAATCAACAAAATCAACATTACCACTATTATACCAATTGTAAAATTAATAATAAACTCATTTATAATTACTATGCTAAATATTGTAAAATGTAAAAAATTAAAAAAAAAATAAAACTGAAAATTACTACGGAAAACATCAGCCAAAGTGCAACAATGCGGTCGATCAAGAATCGCCATTTCTTTTGATTAACAAACAAACATGGCAATAATGGAAACAAAAATAACAAACTACCAAAAAATGCTGTTAAAAGCAAAATCAGCGAAAACAACAAATTTCTAATGGAGAACATTGAAAAAGGATACGCAATTTGCAGGTTCGAAAGCTTCTTATCATTGCATCACTTCAGGATAAATTTCTCAGACAAAGATATTATTAACAATTAATAAACATGTACGGTGCCTGTTTTGATAATCAGGTAGACATGAAAAATTTTTTTCAAACTCGAATACATATTTCAACAATTGTTGCAATTTTCAATCCTAAAGTTCACCGTACACGCTGGCTGTTGTTCACTGCTTAACAAGGAGTTCTCAAATTTTTACTAGCAAATTAAAATCAATAAACTTCAAATACATATGCATTTGTGAAAGTATGCGCGTTTCTATAAATTAATTTACATCAAATAAATATAAATTTCAACTGAAGTACACAGTGAACACCAGACAAACCGCAATAACTGTTTTATGCATAGCTGTAGAGCAATTGCCCTGTTTTTCAATGCTTTACCTTCTTGCAAACTTTCAATTTTTTGAAATTTGTTAAATCGATTGCTCATTATCTAATAATTGATATGCAATATTTAAAAGAAAGCGATTAAACAAACGGCAAAATTAAAATCTTTTATGTACATTTAGAAAAATTTCAAGTTAAACTATAACTTGATCTACAGTGCTAAATTTTTCAAAATTTCTTCAGATGATTGTTTAACAATCATATCAGTAAAGAAAGAAAACCTCTGTTATACTACACACACACACACACACACACACACACACACACAAATATATATATATATATGTATTATGATAAGAGGATAGCTGAATAAAGAAGGTCAAATGAACAATGATCTGAACAATCAATTATAAGAACAGCTGCATCAGCTTAATAGAGTTTACAATCAATCAGGATAACCCAGCAAAAGCTATTTCCCAAATGTCACTCACCTTTCTCAGCAGTTGGCAGATACCGATTCTCGACTGACAGAGCAAATCGTTGCATCATTTGACCTGATTGATCACCACAGTCATTCATTGAAATATACTATCCATACTGGCACTGTAGAGATAATTAATCACAACTGCACAAGCTGTTACATCACTTCGTCGTATTCAGCTATCGCCTGACCCGATTCTGTTCATAATAAAATCGACCAATTATCCAACCAATCAACCAACAACAGTACAGCTAGCTATATCTATGACTCATAGAGAAAGTTATAAAAAGATGTTTTTTTAATTAAAAACAAAATTAAAATTAAAAATAAACAATTATTTTTAAATTCTACAATTGCCACACGCAAAATGTACCTTTGCCATTGTTCATAATGTGATTCACATGTCCCATGCCGTACTGTATAATTAAATAATGCAGGTAGAAATGTTTATACGTATGCTAAAATAAAAATGACAAATTCACGCAACACAGTTTGATGTAAATTCATATATTATTATTATTTATTATAAACAATAATCATCTACGATTCTGCAATGAGAAGTTTCGCTAGAATAAAGCAACTTCAAGGTCTAAAATGATGAATAATGACAAATAGACATTACGATAAATGCAAAAGCGGATATGTAACAATTAGCTGATAAATGCAGAAAAATATTCACATTTAATTTAATTTAATTTAATTTAATTTAGCCATAATTATTCTTCTTCTGCTTCTTCTTCGCTTGAATCTGAGTCGCTACTACCCCAATTTGAATGATCACATAGTCCAGAAGCACTTTGACAAAGTCGTGAAATAGCCTACAATTTACAACTGTAGTTGCTTGTTAAATAAATATTTGTTTACAACTAACTGATTACCGAAGATGTTACATCATACGACGCATCAGCTTCTGCTCCAGCTACTGCCGGTCTCAATAATGAAGTGGATTTCTTTCGGTTTACAATTGGACTGTAGCCCGGAATTGGCATTGGTGGATACTGTTTATAAATCAAAAAAAAAAATGTACACACACACACACACACACACACACACATATATATATATATATATATATATTGCATAAAAGTTAAACTATCAAATAAGCTTCACGTACGTCTGCAGTTGCATATGTTGGATAAGCAAGCGGTTCTCCCTGGGATGGGCCCGTCCAATTTGGCGGTTGACCACACGGTTGAGATACTGGAACCTGAAACAATATGGATAATTTTTTTCACCAAAATCAACAACTGTTGTGCATAATTACATGGCCAGGATAAACTGGCGGAGGTGGTAAGCGACTTACGTCGACACCCCACCTAACTACTGGTACTGGGGTAGGATAAACGAGAGCAGTAGAAGCACTTGGTGTGCAAGATGGTTCTGGCGATGGCTTAACAAAAAAAAAAAAAACAATCCATTTAAGAAAACAAAGTTTGACAATAACGCAAACCTGGGATGTCTGTTCAACTGGATATGGAGGTACCGCAGGAGCAAGTTGTTGAGGGGGTACAGGATTCCAGTTCGAGGTAGTATTGTAAAATGACGTTTTCCTACTGTTAGCCTAAACAAGATATTGTTCAATATTCACTAATTGTCCAACTGCATTTTGCAATGATTTGCATATTTTCCAAAGCAGAAACTAAAATCAAGTGGCTTTTCATAACTGATTACTGAAAGAAAAATGATACAGCAAACATAAATTGGGTAATAAAGTATATAGAAAAATGAATCAATTAACAGCATGTGCAAAATGATTGAAGAAGTCAAAAAATTGCTCACTTTGCCGAACTGCTGCCGAACTTCAAATAAATTCACGTCACCGTCGACGACAATTGAATTGATCGAAACCAATGGGAGACGATGTGAAAATTCAGCATAATGCAATCCGTTGAGTGCAATCTAAATTGTGAAAAATAAATAACAATTAAATGACTGCCATTACATTTTCAGCATTTTTTTCAAAAAAAAAACTGAATATTACTTTGAAATGATCCGTCTGAGCGAAAATCATAACTTCAAATTTCTCGCCAGGTTGAAATGGAAATGGACCATAACTCTCCTCTTCTCCCCATGTTTGATCTTTGAAAGCGTTTCGAACTACTCTAGATTGTTCTCCATCGAAATGTGGACTGATATGCAATGCAATATTATCACGAGGACTGACACGTGGGCCGCTTTGCAAATTGACAGCAAACCTAGAAGTAGAATTGATTCTTCCAGCGTGATAACATTTTTCCTGGTTAAATTTTTTTTTTTTTGTTATACATACCATTTCGCATCTTCGTGCACTTCTCCGGTAGCTTTGATCAGCATACCTGGAAAAACAGGTGGCAAAGATTGAACAAACACATTAGTCTACAATACAGAAACGTTAGCACAGAAGTGACAATGCATAAAAAGCAACAACTACTGTTTTTATCATTATTGCCAGCTTTGCAGAAAAAAATGTCGAAGAAAATGCTTGCGTTTCTCAGGTAACAGCAACTGGAGAAACCTGAAAGCAAAACCTGAGCAACAAAACCAGCTAGAATCAGCACGAGAAAAACAACTTTGACCTACAGGCCAGGACCAACAAAATGATCTGCAGGTTCATAGATGTACTGAACAAGTCATCAAATAGACAACATTTAGCATATAGATAAAAAAAAAGTAATTAAATATTAATATTTAAAGCAGCAATATATATATATATTTAATTTAATTTAAATTTCAGCAGCTTCAACATTTTTATTTTGAAAATAAATCTGCATCTTAAGCACACGTATCGATCAGAGACAATGAATGCATGTCCATCGATGACAGAGGCATTTTACAATGACAAGCAAGCTATAACAAGCAAGGCAGAGTAAAAATTCATTGCATAAAATATTTTTATTCCTGCTGTTAATTTTCTTGCTGTCAAATAATCTATTAGTTATAGTATAATTTTCAGACGGATATGATTTCCCCATCTGCACATATGACAAAAAGTCTTTCAACGTTTTCGAAAGTTTTGTGTGATTAATTTGAAAACTTAGTATCATATTTTTTATATTACTTTACATTTTATTTATTTATTTATTTATTTATTTATTTATTGATTTCTTCAAAAAATTATTATTACAGTACAATCTAAAGTCAAGTACAAAAGAGGATTTTCAAGTGATAACAATAACAATTCGTAAGAACAGTAATGCAAATATTTTTGAAATCACCAAAGGAAAAGATTTATAATTTACAAACAAACGAACAATAAATGAACACAATTCAGATAAATGAAGTAAAATATTTATTTAATACTGGGCGGTTGTCATGCAAAAGAAAGCTTTCTTGCTACTCGGTACACAGAACCTTCTACTTATAAATCAATGAAATCATTTGATATGAACACCAGTCAATAAAGTAACTGGTGAACAAAATATTGTTGTTATTATCATTATTCTAAGCGCAGCGCAAGGGAGAAGTTTTGCTTATCGGAAAAAAATATCCAACAAAAGTACCAGTAAAATATTAACTTTTTCTTATTTAATAAAAAGCTACTTTTTACATACTTAAAAAAAAATAGATTATCATTAAGAAACAAAGAAAGGACGTATCCTTGCCAGTGATGGAAAAGAATAAATTTCTAATTCCACAAGAAGTAAACTAACAGTTTTGCAATCGATTGCAGTGCTCAGGTGACATGTTGCTCACATAGATCACAGTTAATTATTATTGTTTGTTTAAAAATTCACTCTCACATTTAGAAATAGGCTAGAAATTCCACAAAGATGTCGACTTCATTTTACCATCAGTGGTCACTTGTTAACAGCGTCGATTAACGACGACACAACGGCTAATTTGTATTTGAAACTTCATGACGAAGATGAACTCCTTTACCTTCAATATTTTTCACAAAATGAATTGTTTCGATTGAAAAATGACATTTTTACATAATTTTTATTGTTTTTAAATTGAATAATGCAAAAAATATAATTAAAATTTACATAAATATGAACTGAATGTAAATGTGGAAATGTTTCAAAATAAAAGAAACAATACACAAAATAATGCTGAACAAAATATATAATAAATTCAATTTGAAAAATATAAAATTACACCTTTTGTGTTAATCTATTTGTCAGTAATAATTAATAACAATGATGTCATTTTTAACCGATAAATTACAGCAAACATGAAAACACAAGAATTGCTTACTTTCAAAAAGTTTTGCTTCAGATCAACGCAACGACTCTTTTATAATTGTTCGAATCTGTCTTTCCTTGCCTCAAGCCCAACTGATTGTATGATTGATTTTTGAAACTTTATTCAATTCATTTATTCTTGTTTACCGATTAGCGGTAAATTTTGCATCATCCTACTGTAAAAAATTAAGGTATTCTACTTGATTGTCATTGTCAACCACAGAGTTAATCATCTTCGCGGTTTTCTGTCAAATTTTGAATGCAAATTGTGGTCCCACTCTGTAATAGTAAAGCTGAACTATTAATTATACCAAAATGTTGTGCATCGTGACACCTACAAAACAAACAATTATTAGTTAATTAATGACAACAAATTCCGCCACTTGTTGTTGGTAACGTTTCAACAGTTGCTGAAAAAATTTATTATTTTGAACAAACACATAAATAAATAAATAAATAAATAAATAAATAAATATAATATCAAACCAAAGAAAAATAAACAAACAAATAGAGAAACAAACAAATAAACAAACAAACAAACAGATGGAATAATAGTTTTTCATCCATTCAACTTGTGCGTACATATACATATACATATACATTACATATATATATATATATATATACGCATAATAATACAAAGAGAAAAGAAAAGAGTAGAGAATAAAATTGATATCTAATAAATGAATCTCGTCGACATGTAGCGTGATGCATTTTAAACGGCTGCAGTGACTGAAGATGGTGAATTTTCTTTTTTTATTTGCAAAGTTGTCGCCGTAGCCGCGGTGACAGCGTTGACTAATTTTTGGTACTCATCACCGAGAATGGTCGCAATTTCACCATGCATGAATGCCCAAGGCACGTTGGAACCCATCAGTGGGCATTTTTCTCCGCTCGGACAGTAAACTTCATTGCCGCATACGCCTTGCTTTTTGATCGACTGGCGGCTGCACGGGAAACAAAATTTGTGATGCGACACCGATGGACACTGGACAAAGTGAGTATCTTCGAGACGTTCTTGACAAATCGTGCAACGAAGAATGCTCGAACTCGACGACTCGACGGGAGATGAACCATTCACTGATGAATTAGCACCACTGACCGGTAAGCTGGTTCCACTGTTTATGTAAATTTGCTGTGTTGCATTCAGTCGACCAGCTTTGTTTCCACCATTTGGACTGCTAACTGGAGCCGGTTGACGGCTACCGTTCGATATGCGTCTGCTCTTTTCTGAATTTGCACTTGCCGTTGGAGAATTTGAACTATTCGGACTATTCTGATTATTCTGCTGTTCTGCTATTGTAATACTGCTAGATGAAGCTGCCTGGGAATTATTGTTCACACTGCCAGCGGACATTGACGACGATGTTCCCATAGCTGAAAATATTTCAATCGATCAATCAAATTAATCAATTTCAACAACTGAACTGTGAAATAATATTCACGTGCTCATCTTCATTATTTTCAAATATTTGCATTATTTCTGTAAGAGCAAAACTTGAACATACATCATTTTAAGTATGAAATTTACCTCAGAAAGTTGAAAAAATCTCATTTACTTCAGAATATACAAAATGTGAAAGTTGAAAAACTTTATAATAATAATAATAATAATAAATTAAATCACAGATAAGCTTATCACGTGTCGTCGTAAAGTGTTTGCGATAGATAGGCTTGGGCAAAACAAACAAACTACGTGTGATTGACTTTACGTCTTCAAAGTTGTAGATAAAATTTTCAAACATTAAAAAAAAAGAAAAACAGCACCCAATTACTTAATTAATATTTATAATTCATTTTTGCATAATTTTTTTCTTTCATACAGCACACTTTAAAAAATGTTCGCAACAAAAAGCGAAACAATTGACGATTGACTTTTAAGTGCATTCACCTCGTCATTTTGTGACCGCAGCAGCTTCGCCAAGGCCATCAGTTTAGCCAGAAGACAGTGGCAAATTTCTTAAACGGCTTTTTATCGTTTGTCACATACTTTGTTAGCCCAATAAATCACTCGTATGATCAATTATATTTGAAAAGATTGAAATCGCATACTGTCATCATGACAAGCCCTTTCATGCATGCACATATGCAGGTATATACACAACCCGTAAATGAAATGTGAAATGAAATGATGACCGTTTACAACTGACCATTTTCTCCTTGTTGCACAAAACAAATGTCACCGAATTCCAATCAAACCGGTGCTAATTGCATTGATTTTATCTAGAAATTCCTGTCATGCGGCTTCTTTGGCTACATTTGAAATATAATTTTTACACTTTGAATTAGAAATGAAGAAAAATTTAAATAAATTAAAATTTTAGGACAAACGTTGGTTGTCTACGACAATTGTTCCCAATTTGCCCCTCTCAATTGCAAAAAAATTGCAACATCTTCATACAGTATGTCATATAAGTGAAAAGTAAGTACAGTTAGAATGCAATTTTTCAAATCCACCCTATTTTACAAGAATAAAATTTTGTAATTTGAAATTAATTTAAAATTGCTATAAAGAGCAAAAAAAAAATTATAGTTTTTTGTGCTTTAAATTTTCTACTGCGTAACAAGTGACAGCTTACAAGTGATTACTTTAAGTGATTAGTGATTTTAGTGATAAAAAAGGAAAACATTCTGACATTGCGTGCAGTGATGACGATGACAATCGCACCACCAAATATTGTCAGTAATCAAAAGTCAACATGAAGCAAAATCTGATGTGCAAACAACTGCTGCTGTAAAGAACCGTCCGTTAATATCTATGATGTGCCTGCCGCTTACAGATAAGATGTACGTGATGTGAAAAGTATACGACATCAATTTGTTGAAAATGATTTTGAAAAATAAAGCAAGTGAAACTGTTTGTTTGTTTGTTTGTTTGTTTGTCTGGTTGGTAAAAATTAAAGCCAAGTTCGATCAGTGACCGATGTTGACTGACACAAACAACAGAAGAAGAAGAAATCAGGGCCAGTGGGTGAATATTGAAACGAAACTTTTTGCTGCTAACCGGGCAACAATATTCTCCAAGTCATGTGCCCCGATGAACAACATAGACAAGATTTGCGTGCTATGATCGACCAACTGGCCTGACCGGCTGCTAGAAGCGCAAACTCTTTTCAACAATGCATTTATTCTAGCGTCCAAGCCGCCGGCGAAACCAGTTAGTTCAACGCAATAATTATTGCAAAATCATCATCATCATCATCACCATTATTATCTTATATCCACATTACTATTATTCAGTTATATAATAATAAGTAATTGAATAAAAAAGTGGAAAACAAAATTTAAATATCAATAAAATTATAATATGCTTACCGGATCGACGACGCAAATCGTAAACTGGTGATCGACAATTGTTGAAGCTTTTCTGATCATTATCATCGTCATCCACAGGAGCACGTTTACGACCCGACGAGCTAACAACGTGATTATTATTATTACTATTATTATTATTATTATTAGTAGTAGTAGTATTCGCCTGATTAACCGAAGGAACAGAGCTCGGTCGACTGGAGTTCATTGCTCCAAGCGTAGGCGGAGCTTGCAACGTTGCTGCTGCTGCCGCCGCCGGTAGTGGTAACGGTGTTGGTTGCTGCTGCGGCGTGGCTACAGTACTGGAGGTACTTGTGGTTACGGTATTTGCCGCGGCGGCAGCGGCGGCAGCAGCAGCGGCAGCCGCCAGACCGGATAATCCAATAGTTAGGGGCGGCGGTCGAAAATTGACCCTGTGACTAGTGGTCGGATCGGCTTGAATCAAGCCAAACTCTTCGGCTATTCGACTTGCACTTCCGTTGGCAGTTGCCAGCGAAGCGAACGACGACGTCGGTATACGAGTCGGATGATTCACTTCCAAAGCCAGAGCAGCCCGAGGCAAGCTGGCAGCTGCCGCTGCGGCTGCGGCTGCGGCCGCGGCTGCTTGCAGTTGTTGGTGTTGGTGTTGTTGTTGTTGTTGTTGTTGTTGTTGTTGATGATGATGATGATGATGATGAACAAGATTGGGACTCAGGGAACGACCATGCAAATTGGCTGCCAAATTGGCGGCGGCGGTAAAATGATGCTCACCGTTGCCATTCTGAACCACACCCTTGGGCTGAACTCGGCCCGTCTGACAGTCGCCGAAGCCGTGGGCCCTTTTCAAATGTCTGGCCATTTCCAAAACCGCCTCTATACGATCAGCACCTTCGTAATTGACGCAACCACGGCACACCGGCTCGCTGAAATCCAGCACCATTGCCCAAGGCATTCTCGGCAAATCGCACAAATAACACTGCTGGCGTTGTGATAGTGATGGTATTTTGCCATTGACGTTCATTTTGATCAACTGAAACAAGAACAATGGATAAATTAAAAAAAAAAAATTTTCTTTTCAACTTCTATTACAATCAATAATAATGAATTGAAAATAAATAGGAAAGTTTGAGGAGAATATAAAATTGTTGGCAAACGGGCTTGGAGAGCCGCAATTTGGGTATAAATAATAAAACGAATGGAGAAAAGCAATTAAGCAAGGCTAGCTTGATTGGACAGACCAAACCAGACGGTAGGATCAAACTGGACCAAAACTGACTAGACTGGACAAGCCTTGCAGATGTCACACCGCCGGAACACAGAATGCAAACTGAACTAAACTAAACTACACTACACTACACTATACTATACTATACTAGTAAGCAACACA
Organism: Trichinella pseudospiralis; assembly: GCA_001447645.1. Lineage (NCBI taxonomy): Eukaryota > Metazoa > Nematoda > Enoplea > Trichinellida > Trichinellidae > Trichinella > Trichinella pseudospiralis. The sequence goes on from JYDV01000018.1 coordinate 219,513, forward strand.
ACTGGCAACTGACAAGGCAAGACAAAACAACAAGAACAGACAAGACAACGTTGGCTTTTGCCGCCTGTCGGCTACGTCGTCACCGTTCACTGTACAAAGATTACGCACGACAGGTGGCGCTGATGATTGATGAAGTTAAAAATGAAAAAGCAAGACATAACTATTCTTCAACTTCGATCAATTTCATTTCAATAAAAATTATCATTAAATTGAAATCATATCAAAAAGTTGAAATTCACAGAAAAAAAATCGAACATTTCTGTACGAAACAAACGAGACTGCGACGAACAAAACAAACAGATTTCGAAAATTCACATTCGATCCACAAAATTAAAACCAACAACTCTGCGCTGTTGGCAAAAGAAATTCATGCAAATTTCACTGACGATTATTGAAGCAAAATCTCAGTGAAAAATAAGCCCCTGAATAAGCCACGAGACAAATTGCCCACAAAGCAACCGAAACTACAAACACTCAACCAATTCTCTATGAACTTGTTGAATAATTTTACAATTATAAATAAATCATTTTAATCAATAAAATCGAATTAAAATAAAGGAAAATGATTTTTAAAAAAAATTTGAAAATCATACATTGAATTTGGTTGCCATCTTTTAAAAAGACCAATCGCGACACAAGTTTTGTTGAACACAACACTTTTAAACAAGCAAGTGATAATAATGATTGAAAAGAAAGAAAATTCAGGAACAAAAATTATTATTACTATTTTCAATTCGACAAAAATACTAATAAATATTTTAAAAAGAATTTTTTAAATTATTATTTATTATTTTATTGTTTTTTTTTCAATTTCAACATAATGTTTTATTTCAAAACGGTAAAAAAACTATTCAGGAAAAAAAAAAGAAATAATTTATACGAATTACAAAAATTTGTTTAAAATGTTAAAAACTTTTTTTTTAATGATTTTTTCAATCCAAAAAAATGTTAAATTAAAAAATTAATACTTAATAATATTTGTGCGTACGATACAAGCTTATTATAATGCGAAATAGAATTGAAGAATGAATAAATCTTCATTGTTTGTTCAAAGTGAAATATTTTGCGATAGTTCCTCCAATTGTGAATCAAAATTCACACTTACTTGGAAGAGAAGTGTTCAACTTAAACCTTCAGCAATATCATTTTTATGTTCTTCTTCTTCTTCTTCTTCTCCACAATGATAATGAATAAATGAAAATTTAAATAACTCTACCAAACATATAAGCATAGCCTTAGTTTGTTTTTTTTTTCTTTTCGTACTTGCAAGCAGGAAGCAAGCAAGTTACAAAATCATGTATTGTATTCGATTTTATTTGTTTAAACGAATTGAATGAAACAAAATTAATATAGAAGAACGAGGAAAATATTTATATTTACAAAATTCACATGATTTAGTTGAAATTTGCATACAGTTAATTTCTCTTCGTAATTATATTGAAAACAGAAACCACCATGAAAATATTTTATAAAAAAGAAAAAAAAACTGGGTAAAAGAAATTGTAAAAATTTACCTTCAATAATAGTGATGAATAAATAATTTGAAAGTGCAATCAATATAGGTACAATGACTTTGGCAAGAATAACCGAGAATAGAGTAAAATAATAAACGCACACAACCAGAAAAATGTAGCTTCTGTGCCAGGGTGACACAGTGGCGTGCTTTAAAAGGTAAGGCGTTCCAAGGAAGAAGAACCTGGTTATCTTGTGACGCCTCAGGGTGAGCGTGTTTTCCTTAGCAAACGTAAATATGCGGCCTGCAGTATGATAGACAGGACGTTTATCAATCCCTTTCTTAAACTTTAATCATGTCAGAAAAGCCCGGCCCTGAAACAAAATCCCTGAAGGGAAAAAATTAACAAAACACAACTGTCCACCTGTTGTACATATTTCCCATTTAAAAAACAAAATATTAGCAATTTAATTTTTTTTTTTTATTGATTGATTGAAACCGAAGACAATACACACACATACACGAGTCAGTGAATGGAAATTGTATTCAAATTTATTATCACTGATAAACAATTCATTACAAATTTTGCTTTTCAACAATAAAACAACATTTAATAATAAATTTTTGATATATTACTTTAAAAGATTAGCATGTTTCAACAACAACAAAAAAAAAAAAAACATTCCTTTCTTTTATCAATGATTAATTGAAGTTGAAATGATCATGAATGACGTACGATCCGCTTTGATAATAAGAATGAATGCAGCAAGTACAGGTGAAAAATTCACCGATAGTGCATCTATCTATCATTTTGATCAAACGTATTCGTCATTTTGACAACTCTGCTGTCGTCACCTTTAGCTGTACAACAGAGGCTTTATTTCAGTAAAATTTATTACAAAATTTTCAAACGTTGACACACCTCTGAACAACAAGTATATTTTCTTTTTTAATTTTGTTCATTGTAAAAAAATTGTCACTTTGTTACAAGTTGATCGCTTAATAACTTAATAATTTCTATAAAAAATTACAATTGTTCTGAACAATACACATACAATTCTGTTGACAACTGACTGTACTGGTACTGTTAACAATTCAACTAAAAAGTGGTGTAGATGTCAAAATGTTTAAAATTTGAAATAAAATTAAAAAAAAAAACAGAACATCTATTATTCAACATATTGCAATTGTTGATTTGATTTGAACTTTTTTTAAATTCATCATCTTCCTACTATATTCAAAAACATTATATTACCTGATTTTCTTTAAATTCAAAAAATGAATTTTTCTAAAACTTAAAACGAATAAGATTGTTTTCTGTTTTAAAGTATTGTCGAATGTGAAACTGTTTATCAAGTTCAGAAAAGGAAAAAAAACAATTTTTTCCTTTTAATTAAATAAAAAGAAAGAAACGCGACCCTGTAGCATAGTACAGAATGACGACGAATCAATTTGATTGAGGAAGTGGAAGACAGAATTGTGGATGGATTGAAATGGAAAAGAGGGTCAATTGGGTGCCCGGAGGAGGGAGGTGTTTAGCACCTGTGGGTCGTTAGCCATTTTTTCCCCAGAAAAGTGACCGGCCCTTGGATGGGACGGTCGATAATTTGGAAATGGAACGCACGGCATGTGCAGGGCAGTGCCAGGCAAGCGGGCCAACAATTCAAAATGCCACTATTTCCATGGAATGTTCAGACGAGACGAGGTCGCATTGACAAAATCGAGAAGCTGTGAGATCACCGTTGGGGTTGGGTTTTGTTTTTTTGCCACAATTTTGTCACTTTCCTGCACGACAGCATTGTTCACTTGGAACAAATTTACCATATGCGCGACATCAATAAAATTGCCGATCATTTCAGCAACTTGTTATTGACCTGACTGATCAGGTGACGCAATGACCATAATGTTCCTATTGCTGAAGGGCATCATCAATGGACAAAGCCAACCTACCCAGTTTTGCTTGCTAAATGAACCAGTCTGTTTTGTTCATTTTCAATGATCACCAGACTTTACTGGTTTTTATTAAATATCTAACTTCATTTCCAATTGCCAACTGGTCTCAGTTGAAACTGGAATTTTATTGTTATAATTTCATCATCTGGCTTCATCATCACTATCATCATCATCATCATCATTATCATCATCAATCCAAAGCTTCTTCTTCCTTATATTTCAAATTCAAAGAAAAACACTACACTACACTACACTACACTACACTACACTACACTACACTACAATATACGAAATTTTAAAAAAAAGCACACACACACACACAAAATAATGAATCATTTTGCATTTAAACATCTCAAAATTATAATCTTGCTCATAGATCTATTGTTTAAAGTTTAAAATAACATAAAAAAATATTGAAAAAAGTATTTGGAATTAAAAACCATTGCTATAGAAGAGTGTTGTTAAAATTCAGTTAACAAATTGTCACATTTTGTAAACATCTATACAAAATTGATCAAGCTATTGATTATAAAATATTACCTGAATAGCACTAATAACATACTGTACTTTACTTGAAGCTCTATATTCAGCTGGTCAAATTTGTCGAAAGACGATGTGCTGTGGCAAAAATTTGTTTCTCATTAATTTATAAATTGTTTAAAAATTCAATCGCATCGTATGAAAGTTTTTCGTTAAACCCAAAACAGATATCATTGTGAAAATAATCAATTCGCAATCAGTCGCCTCTTGTTGCTTGTTGGTTCAAGGAAAATATTTTAATTGAGCTTGATTTTTGGTTTTCTTTTTCTTTGCATTCAGTTGGTCTGCTATCGAATCATCCGCCGACAGACCATTTTGAACATTTATTTGATGCTCAGTTCAGCTTTTAGACGAGCTTTCAATTAGCTCTGCTGACGTTTGGTTGGTTTACTTTGTTTGTTGTGTATCGCTTGACGCTGCTATGCACTCCAAAGCTCCGGTTTATTCATGCGAGAAGAGAGCCAAATTTGCTAGGCGTGAAAACAAAAAGTACGTCCGTAACTGTTTAGATACTCAATGCTTTCCAACCGTGATTGTTCATCCGTTCAAAGGCAGTTTCACAATTGACTTGTGCTTTTTAAATTCATTAAATTTTCTCATGCATTTTATATTTAACGTCTAGTTAGACTTTGTTATTGTTTATTCAATTCTATTATGACACAACATATAGAAATTGATTTTTTTTCACATGAGTTACACTTCACAATGTTTAAATTATGCAAAACAATCTATTTTCGGCGCTTGTGATTCTCATGAAGCTTATTATTTTGATTAATAAAGATTAAATTTTATCAAATAGTGCACTTATATACTTGTATATATCAATCAATTATTAAACAAATTAACATTTCAACACCAACTTTTAACATGTGCGCTTTAGGTGGGTTCGATTGGCCACTGTAATTGGTTACATATGTGCAGTGTGTTTACCAGCTGTAGCTTTATCTGTGTATTATGTCGGATTTTGGGATCCTCATTACAAAGAAAAGGTACGGTTGAATTGAAAATTTTTTTAATGATTTTTTTTTGTTTTTGTTTCTATAAAATTGGCCTTTTCTTAAGTAAGATTTCTACAATAAGTTAAATAGTTTACTACTTAATGGTGAATTTATTGTTTTCTATTTAACAGAAATATGCTCATTGTCATGAAACAAGATAAATTTTGGTTTTTAATTAAATTCCAAAATATTGTTATGATAGTTGAAATTTTCAAAATGTAAAATGTGAAGAACTTTTTCGACAAACAAAAAATTACAACACAGCAATTTTTGATCTGTGAAATGACTTGAAAAATAAAGTGTTCATTTTTAGTGAATGTTTTCATGCTGTTTATCGTTATTTCTGCTTTTGCAATTCTCAAAGGGGTGAGACATTTTTAAAAGAAAAATCAATGTTAATAAAGCTACGCTAAATTTACGTCTCAGATAGAGATATTAATAATCTTTTGCCTCGAATGTTGCCATTGCATGACATCATATTTGCTAAAGTGAATTATTTTTGTTTGCAGTTTCCACCCAATTCCAGCTTCGCGCTAAGCAACCTCGGTGCTGCTAGTGCTTCAAATTCTGGCAGTGAAATCAAGACGCCATGCAATGCATGCAATATTGAAGGGACAAAAAGAAAACTATCACCACCAAGCCGCGTTAAGCAAAATATCCGTACGACGAAAGTGAACAATACCAGAGATAGTGCTGTGATGCAGTCGAAAATGTCCCCACCTAAGCATCTTGTCCCATCATAATAAATGTACATTGATTGTTTTCATAAAGATTCAAATTATAAAACTAAACCTCTATATATATATACACATTGATACAAGTTTTTAAAAGCGATAATAATTTACATATGATGACAGTGTTGTGTTATGCTTATTTATTTATTTGTAGATTTCATTTGCTAGTTCTGTTGAGCTGGAAATTCACACGTGAATGCGATGCGATGTGATTTCATTTCCTCATTTTTGCAGACTTAGCAATGGAACAATTGCTAATTTGAACATCAAGCATTAAGAAGAACAAATGGCAAACAGGCAGCGCGCGTTAGCAGGCGCAATTGATCCGCTTAATCAATCACATGCTATATGTATGATGTTTGCGTTGCGTTTGCAGATGTTCTAAAGTTTTTTTCTTATATTCTAATTTTTCCTTCTCTACTCCTGCTGACCATTATGATTATTACACTGTGCATTTTGCCCGTTGTCTTATTCTTATTCTTCTTATTATTATTATCAAGATCCAAGCGTTTGATCTGCCGTATATTGTCGTTGAATCGCGGTGCTGATTGAAAGAGGATCCCAACAAACTATTATTATTCTATGCAAATATTGAACCGATTTCATACACGAATTATTTCCAATTGAATGTTTAATTTGACAAGTTGATGAAATTAAAAAATAAAAATGAAAAACTTCCTAATTATAAACTTTAATTTTCCAATTACACCCGTAAACTTAAATCAGTACTGCTAAACGCTCGATAATGATGAAAAACAAAAAATACACTACGTGAAATACTTAATATAATAATAATGGACAAGCAATTAAATTAATTTATGCGAACAAAAAAAAAAACTTAAGATACTTGATCAGCAGTGATGATGGTTTTAAGCAAATTGTCAGTCGATTGCACTGAGAGTGTATGAACCATGACCATTCAAATGAAGCTCAACTTGATGAAATGAACGCAGTGAATGTCGATGACCGATTGAAACTACAGTCACGCCTTCCTTAAAATTAAACAACAAAATTATAAAATAAAAATTTACAATAATGAAAAAATTTTACTTACCGTACGAAGAGTTTCGTAAACTTGCTTCTCATAATCAGCACCAATCGCGCTGGTTACTTCGTCCATGAACGCTACTGCAGGTCTGTGATAGAATACTCTCAGAATTGATAATCGTTGACTCTCGCCTGGTGTTAATACATGATTCCTGTTCAAAAATTTGCATTATTATTATTATTATTATTATAAATTGAGATAAAAATAGGCCAGCAATTTTGTTTACCAATCCCATTCGACTACTTTATCCAATCCACCGCAACGTTCTACCAAATGGTCAAGCTTCAAAAAGCGAAGCATATTAATCAAACGTTCACTATCTTGTACGGCTAAAAGTGGATGGAATAACTAAGAGAAGATTGTTCGTATTTATTAATAAATTGCTCATTATTCTCATGTTGACATACAATCGCTGCAATAAGTTTCTCGAAATGGATAAACCAATTGTTGACGTAAAGAGGCTCGGGGAAAATACGGCTTCTGTGGCAAATACAAAATCCAAGGCAGTCGATTGGGTACATGTCGAACAATTGAACCTGAAAATCACATACAATGAAATAGATGATTGACGAATTTTGAAAGCAAACCATCAGACAGTTTCCAAAAGCCACAGAACACCCTGAAAAGTGAACTCTTTCCACTGCTACTGTCACCGGTGATCAGCACATTGCGACCAATTTGCAGTTCGAGAGATAAATCTGCATGAAAAACATTCATTCAACAAATATTAAATTCTGATCACAGGCAATGAACGGATTCGTTGCTGCAATGAAAAATTTACTTTCAATCAAATAAGCAGTACTGTTTGGCAAACGTAACGAAGCATTCTGCAAAGTCAATATTGGCATACCATTCGACGTTGAATTAACACTACTCAAATACTTGGATGATTTTTGCAATTTTTCATTTTCAAGCCTAAAAAATATAACCATTTTTTTTAATTTATATTTTTAAAAATTGAAAAAGTTTACTTTTTTGGAAAGAAAACGTCGTTGCCATAACATACTTCTTCTGACCATGCAGAATCTGTATAATCGCTGTTCAGATCCAGTAAATATTCATAAAGTTGCACCACGCTGAAATCAATATGAATTGCATTATTTGATAATTAAAATTTTCAATTTTAATTTCCTTAAAATATGTTCATAATACCAAATTATGCATGAAAAATTAAAGTGAATTTTCAAAGAAAAAAATATGTTGTGTTACCGATGTGTTGTTCCAGCCATATCACTGACTCGAGCAGTCAGATCTGTCAGTGTTGAAAATGAATTAATAAGGTACATATAATAGAAAGAGTTCTATAAAAGTGAAATTATTGTAAACTCAGGAAACAAAAAAAAAAAAATAAAAATAAAAATAAAAATAAAAATAAAAATAATACAAAAGAAAAGTACTCTGCTTATAATTCCACTCATGGCAACCGGAGATACATCGTCATAAGTGCCTAGCAGCAATATTGGAATGGCAATTATCAAATAGCTCAAAATTGCTCCAAAATAGTCGAACGTGTTGTTCGAATCTAAATAAAATTATTCATTATTGTTTAATTACACTGTGCATTTTTTTTCAAATCACTCACAAGTAAGAAAAAATCGCCAGTTGATTAACTTCTGTTGTGTATTCAATAAATTTTCTAGATCTTTTTCTGTAAACAACTTTTCCAAGCTTCCAGACTGGTAAAAAGCGATCGCTTCGGAATGATTTCGTACCGACACGTGTTTAAATCTTTACCACATGAATGAATAGCAATAAAAATTTTTTAACAAATTTTACACATAAATGAATAAATAAATGCATGCATACCGAAAATTTCCTTCTTTCTGTTCTTGTTCTGCTACAAGCCTGACAATCGGTGACATCAGAAACTTGTTAATAATAGTAGCAACAATAAAATAACAAAAAATTGACAACGGACCAATGTAGCCAGAGCTAAAAGCCAACATTGAACATATTTTAAAAAATATAAAATAAAAAAAATTCGAATACCTCATCCATGTTTTGTACGTGTAATAGCCAATTATAAACGGTGACATGATCACTTTGCTAAAAATGTCACTAAATGTACGACAGGTTTTTTCCACATCCTGAGTAATTCGTTGATCACTACCAATAATCAATAAATAAAATATGCAATTATTTTTATTGATGATCAATTAATAAATTGCTTACGGATTATCTACATCTCTGTAAGCTTGAAGATGATTAATTTCATAATAAACAAAACGGCTAAAGTATAGCAAATGAATGCGATGACATATACGCTGACGCCAGTTCAAGTAAAGTACATTTGTTGAATAAGTAACAGAAGTCAAAATCTGAAATAAATCATTTTGCAATTTTTCTTCAACCTTGGCTAATTTGATTTTCTGGTTTAGCTTATTTCTTCAAACCGGACACATTTAAACAATTTGAACACTATTCAGTTGTTTGTAAAGAATAGTTAAAGATACCAAATAAGAAGATGAATAAAAATGAATTTTGTTATCACTTACAAATGCTTTAGCCAATATTAAGCATATCGCTTTCACTGATGTCATGCGAAACGCATCAGCGTCACGCCCACCAAGCACTTCGTAAAATTCGCTCGGCAAAATACCTATGTGATAAGTGAGAAGCTGTTCTGAAAGAAGCTTTCAAAATTATTATGAAAAACAAAAAACACTGCATAATTGAAATTCTTAATACCAATAACTCCAAGAAGCACAATGAACAAAGCCAGTGTGGACGAAAACACGCCGGTAAACATGATTTTAAAAAGGACAAAAAATCTCCTGACAAATAGCCAATTAAACCGAATCTCATTTACCGGAGCTCTGGAATGTGTATTTCTCGAAGACATGCAGCCTGAAAATAGAGCAATAATTTATTTCATCACATTTCAAATACACAAAATAAAATGAATAAATAAAAATACCAAAGCAACAAACAGCACAAGCACACAAGTAAGTAAGAAAGAAACTGAAAACAATGCTACCAACAATTTAATCTTGAATATCATTTATACATTTTTATAAATAAAAAAACCGAAAAGCACATATAAATGTTTTTTTTTCAAAATAAAATGTTTTTTCAATGAACTAATAAAAGTAATGAAATGAAATGTGCAAATGAGTCTATCAGAATAATAAATATTTCAAAATGTCTCTACAAGAACGTGAAGAAACTTCGAGTGATCAAACGTTGAAATCGAATCCAAATATTGAATTTATAAACAATTTAATTAAAAAAAAAAAGCTTACCCATTTTCTAAGAATGTACAAAAACACACAATGGAAGTATAACAGAAAGCAGCTTTCTGTTTACATAACCGTCAGCAAGCTGTACTTGCTTCATTGAAAACCTGTAAAACATGTATTTATATTAATTCCATTCAAGATAATGAACTTTATTTTATTTTTTTATAATATTTTATCACATTTCCGTGCTACACATATACTAAAACTTAGACAAAGCACCGTTTCATTAAAATATTTATAAGCATGTGTATTTACAATATACAACAGCATGCAAATAATAAAAGACGTTCACGTTAAAGAATGTTCGCATAAATATAAAATATACACATATTTATACATTATAACACAGTGTGCATTTCATATTATCATGCACAAATTTCTTTATTCTGTGTAAAAAATGTGCATCAAAATTTACATATAGCTGAACAATGTCATATTAAATACTATCTAACCAATATATAATTCATGCTTTCTGTATTGTTATTAAAAATTTTTTCATTCATTTTTTCATATCTTTTATATATTTTTTTCTAAACATAATCGAACATCATAACAATCGATTTGAACAACATCGCTTTACATACCAATTTTGATACACAATATAAATGTAAATTTGTACTTTTTGCACAAGTAAATGTCCATCGTACGCTCTGCTTTGAAATTTCAAAAAGTTGAAATTCACCATAAATCAAGAAATATTTGATCGTCAAGTACAATTTACTTCCATTACCTGAAACATTCAATTATAGTACATATACACAGTAAAAAATAATAATAATTACTACTTAAAAATTACAAATAAAGTTTAAATAAATAAATATACTGTAATAATTTTAAATATATTTTTGAATTAAGAAATAAAGTACAATAAATAAAGCTATCCTTGTTAAGGGTTTAGTTTTTTCATGCAGTTGAATAAGATTTAGTTCATTTCAGCTTGCTGAAACAAAATATAGCAATAAATATTGGATAAAATTACAATTGATGTGTTTTTAGTTGAAATTTGGCATCGTTTCAACAGCTGCCAATAGTTGTTATGGGATTGATCAGAACGTTTGCTTTATTACTGCTTGGCGCGACACAAAAGCTATCATTTGTTCAGCTAGTTGTCTAACCCAAAGCAGACCGACCGTGTGTGCGCGGTTGGTGCTTTACGAAGTTCAAAACTCGGCCTGATTGATGATTGCCAGTGGATGGATGGATGGATCTCAGTGCTTGCAAGTTGGAACGTCCAAAAAATTGACACGATCGCTTCCATCTTGCCCTGATCTGTTAATGACCAATGATCACGCACGCGCCAGTGCTGGATCTAGCCGTGATTCGGTTCCACCAAGCTTGTGTCAATAATTGGTTGCTTAATGAACCCAGCCAGTGCTAGTCTTAATCCGCTTACAGGCCGGACGCAATTTCGATGACCACTGACCAAAGCATCAATAATAATAATAGCAACAATGCAAGCGACCAGTCGTCCACGAGCGCATCTGCCGCCTAATCCAAACCAACTTGATCAATCTGCAATATAAAAAGCAGTCACCGTTGATGATCATTTCATGGTAAGCGATTGCATATTTTTTTCATAAAGCATTTTTTCACATTTATACTTTTCTTTGCAAATTTTCATTCACAATCTACCTAAATAAAAATATCTTCAGTATTTTTTTTAATGCAATGTTCTGTTATATATAAATATAAAACTTGTTCGTAGACAAGCGCAAAATATTGTTATTGGTAGTTATCTTTTTGTAAATCTCTATTAAAAATGGAAAAAATTTTTCATACAACGATATAAAAAAGATTATGGTGCATTATTTCAAAATAATAATAATAATATAATTATCAAAGATAATATGTAATCTATGAATAAAAATAACAGAAAATTCCCTCGTTAATGTGAAAATTATTGCAATTGAATAATTTCATATTTGATAATAAAGATATGCATGTGAAATAATGAAATGAGAAAAGATTTTTAACAGTTCTAGTTTCAAATAGTGAAATTCACAACCCCAAAGCATAAAGTGCAGTAATCGATGCTTGCCTTAAATGGTTCCATTTTTGGATAAGAAGCTGAAATTGTTCTCCCTTTCTCTTCATCTTTTGCTTAATAGAATCGGCCGATGATAGACCGTCGAAATTGCTCAGCCGCAAACGTTGTTGAAATCGATTGTCAGAAGGCGCTCATTTATTACAAGAGTTGTTTGCTTAGTTCACTTTGCTGCCACTTCGAGCTTTCACTAGCTTGTCAACTGAGCTTGTCATGCAATTTTTGGGTCGATCAAAGCTAAAAATTTCAATATACATTCAACTTCGTCTACAATGCAATCGAAATAACAAGTAATTATTAATATTTTTTTTTAAAAAAAAAAAAAAAAACAAATTTCCTATTTACCCTTTTCAATATGATAAAATCAAAAATTATATAATATTCGAATTTCATTTTTGTTCATATGTAAAACTATTTTTTAAAAAAAATCAATTAAAAAAATTGATATATTGATATGGAAATTTCAAGCATTCGAAAGTATAATTTCTCGTGTATTTTCCAGTTAATAAATAATCGTCGGTTGAGATTAACATACTTGTATCAATCAATGCAATGCAGGTTGTAGTGTAATGCAAGGAAAAAAACATGCACAATTAATCAATGCAAAACGACGCCGGCTGGCTGGTATTGTTAATAATCTTGATTAAGAATTGGAATTTGAAACTTATTTTTCTCAGGACATCTGCTTCCGTTGTGTGCAAAAAATAAAAAAAAAAAAACTTGCCGAAGCGTAGAAATGCGCAAAAGGAAATACTAGCAAATGTATGCTTTTATTTTTTGAAAGACAATTTTATCTTATCGGATCAAAAGATTTCAGGTCGATTCTGAATGGTTAAGCAAAGTCAAAACAATATACCAGGGATTTTGTTGGTCAGATTAAGTCAATTAACGATTCTATACTAATCTCATCGAGTGTAAAAAATCGGATCAAGAGCTTAAACAGGAATGAACAAGCAAGCTGTGACCCGCCACCAACCTGTGCTTAAAAATGGATAGGCAGGAAAAAATTGAAGATTGGGACGTGGGCCTGTTGGCTGCCACGTTATCCTGGACAGCTGCAAGCGAGCAGATTAACTATTGACCCTGCTGAGCTATTTATTCACTTTTCCGCATCTACAAGCATGTTGGCATGCATTGTAGAACGAACAATTTCAATCATGGAGTACTGTATTGCATTGAAGCTTCAGGTCATGGAGGTGTGAATTCCAGCAGAGAAAGATGACCATTTGAACAGTTGGATATGTGCAATGTGCGTGCAACAGCAATTGACAAGATAGTAGCTGATTGTATCTAATGACTCCCTGCTAATTTAATGACTCTGTTGTCAGTGTTTGCACGCTTCTGCATCAGAAAATGAAAGGAGATGGATCAAGGTCGGATAGAAATGACAATTTCATTGCGTATGATAAATAGCTAAATGCAATTGCACTTGCCTGTCTGTGTTTGACTGGCAACACGTTTAAAGCATTCTTGCAACGACCTTGCTGCTTTCGAGTGGTACTTTGTAGAACATTTTCCTGACAGCTTATTTATACATTTTGTCATATGCATATTGTTCAAAAATTAATATTTCTCTTTTTCTTTTCTCAATTATGCTTTTACTAGAATTTACTTTGCTTATTGGAAATGTTGAGCTGAGAATAGAATAGGTCGTCGTGGTCAGAATATTATGGTAGAAATATTCAATTAGTTAATTAAGCGTTATCATTGGAGGAGAGTAGTGGGTTTTGACAAAGCTGAAAAAGAATTGGGTTAATTTCAAATGCTCAGGAACAGTGAAACCTGTCTTCACACTTTCTTACTTTATTGGAAATGGCAGAATCGATGGAATTGAAATTAGTGATTAGTTGGTTCAGAGGAACAGACTTTGCATATAACAAAAATTCGAAATGCCAGAAAATGCACTTCGTTCACTTACTGAAACTTGTAAGTAAACTGCTTTTACTACAGAATTTAAAATAAATCAATCAATAAATAATTACAATTTCAAACTGTCCCGTCGATTGAACATTAACAACTAGTTGGTAAATTGTCTCTTTCGTAATAAAGTTGTTGCTCTGCTAAGTTATGTTTAATGATACAACTATCAGTATAATGTTCAATTATCGATTGAGAAATAATTTAAAAAAAAAAAATTTACGTTACATATAATATTCTTACTTACTTATTGCGAGAATGGTACTTTTTGTTCACATTCATTCTTCCACAATTGTGTTTCACTTTCCAAATACTGTCAGACAATAATGGAACTTTAAATTTTTGCTTTCTGCATGTGTTGCATCATCAAAATCTGCAAAGAAAAAAAAATAAATTATAATAAATATTTATTATAAGGTCAAAAGTATATGGTCAATTTCTGAATTGCTCACTTCCTGTCCATAAATGCAACGAATGATGTAGTTGAATATTGTCCCTTTTATTCTTTTCTGTGGGATGTTAGCAGTGGTTAAAATTGTCGACCCTGACTGTATGGTCAGGGCCAGAGAATTGTTTTACAATCTTTCTCTTTCATAATTTCTTTTATTATTCGCTTTTGTCAAATGCACAGTCGACCTTGTCGGCAAGCTTTTGAAGTTTGCATGTATTGTTTGCTTGTTGTTGATTTGCAATTTAAATTAAAAATTCAGCATTGAAACACAATTTCAATTTGATGATAATGAAGATGAGGATGATGCACCTGGTCTGGAAAAGGTCAATTATTGATTGTTTTCAAAGAAGGCAATATAATAAAATGTTTTGCTTTGCAGGTGAAGCGTATTATTATTATTATTAAAGTGACGTTGTAAACATGACGCTTTTGCAATGATAATTAGCTCAATTGGTACACTGCATTGCGCACTTCTGATTGAATAAGTGTTTCATGAAAATTTGATGAAAATGTTGATTAATTGGTTCATTTGGTTGGCTTCGTTGATCAGTAGGGGCATTTAAAATTTTTCAAACAATCCCAATTGAATCAGGTGACGATTTAAATTTTGCCCATCTGCTGCTTGCCGTTGCTACATACGAAATCTGAATGACAGTTTTGACAACATCTGCACAACGGACAACATCCGAACAAATTCTGCCCAATTGTCGTCTGATCGTGGGAAATGGTACAAATTCTGCCATGACATGGCTTTTCAAGCGGTTCCCTTTGACAAGGCCATGTCTATGAATCATCTCTGTCGGCTTGTAGGACGGGATTCAGAGGTGATCAATATCATATCAGTAGTTCGACCTGTTTTTTGTAGATTTCAATCAACTACTTTTGCCGGTCGGTCGTCACCCTTCTGTTTTTGAGAAGGGCAATTCTTGAAATTAAGACAACAATTTATCGATTTATAATTGTCATTTCTAAAGTTTCATTAAAGCTAAAATATTAAAACTAATAATTTGTTACAACTTCATAGTATGCTATTTTAACTTAGAAAAAAACATATAAGTTCAAAATAGTATCTATATTGGCTTTAAAAATTTGTCATTTAAACTGAAACTTATTTAGAATGATAATAATAATAATAATAATAATAATAATAATAGAAAGCAGATTTTCAATATTTCCAAAATCAAACAATAACACATTTATAATCATGTTGTTCAAATAAATTGTTCTGCATTTTCATTATCATCATTGCAGTCACTTCAAAGTACACAGCATTCAATCAGAATTTTAATCATTTTTGACATTAATCCATCTACATTTTACTTGATGAATGAATGCATGTTGAACAAGAACAGACAAAAAATTACAATTGACAACAGTTCAACTGTTGTCAATCAGAAGCCTGTTCAAATATTAAAATTCAAAATTTTTTCCTTCTTTCTCCAACTATAAAATACTACATCTTTCGTTATGTCAATTGAATAAAATTGCACTCGTTGAATAATTCAAAAATTTTCATTCGCCAATTTTGCATTGTGCATAACTTGAAAATGCTTATTTTTCTCATTTATGCTTAAGAATTGCCAGGTAAGAAATGAATGAATGAATGAATGAAAATTGACTCTGCTGCCATTTCAGTTTAATTTCGTTTCAATTTTGATACCTAATTTCAACCTAGTTTGATTGAATATTTTTTCTTTGTTGCATGAAATTTAAAAATTTACAGAATATTGAAATTGAAAATTGCATGCAATGTAAAAAAGCATTACTCTACGCTGTTGTACACCCAAAGTGAGAAAAAAAAAATTTTTTTTTTTCAAAATTGGTTGATGTTGTTTAAAAAATACAACAACTGCTTTAAATATTTGCTTGTACTATTCTTCTACTAAGTGCACAGTGAAGATGAGAGAATAAATTTAAAAAAATATATATAATGCTCAGTAGAGTTTAACTGCTTTCACTGGTATCAATTGTGTAATCACGCATTGCTCTTCTTCTTCTCCTTCTTGGCTTCATTCATCCCTTTCATCTTCGTATACATTATACAGAGATATATGTTTGATGTCATATTTTTTGATCTGTGAAGCTCAATTAGCTTAGCACAGGGAGGTGCTTTGTTAGCTAGTCAGGTCAACGATCATTCCCAACAGAATTACGCCGCAACGCCCATATGGTTCCCTGCGAACCAATAAGATTCTTTGTAAAAATTGTGCATTAATCAAATTTTCTTCACCTTTCATTTAAATATAGTGCAGCTGCGTATCCGAGGCGCACCTTATGGGAAAAAGCCTCAAAAGAAAGTGTTCACCGGACAACACTTGCTTCGCATGTTGAAAATTTCAAGTGTGCTGTGATGTTATTGTGCATGCTGGCTGAGGTCGCTATTCATTAACAATAGCAAAAGCTTCACTGAAAGATGCGGTCAAGTCAGTTGGAGATGCACTCTGTTCATGGCCAGTGCATTGATTGTTACTGCTGTCTCAGACAGCTTGTCCAGCTTAAAATATGTCAACAAGCCACTCGTGGATATGGAAAAAATAGTAAGACCAAAATGTTCACAACCAGCAAGCACGTCTTCCTTTTCATTTATAAAAAGCTGCAACATTGTAATAAAAAGATATGAAAATTCATTTTTGATAAATGACCACCAATTTATTGCAAGAGGCTGGACTGTGGTTGTATATATTATATTGTATAGTATACAGTTTATTCTCTCGTTCGGCTTAGTCATTTATGGCCATAAATTGGTCTATTTGAACTCGCTAATTGACCTCAGTTGTCGTCAGTGATGACAGCACGTTTGCGCTGCTTTTCTATGCCTGCATTATAGAATAGAATCACATTTTTGATGGACTAATCGTGCCAAGTGACCGCCGGCCTGGTCATAAAATTGCCGACCTGGTCAAAAAGATCCGAATAGCTGATATTGTGAACTATACTAGGGTTTGGTTTGATTTATCGATTACATAGTCATCTGAGTTGCTATTCTGTTTTCTTTTCCATTACTTCCTCCCTCTTTCTCCGCTCTTTCACTCTCATCTCTCGATATTATTCGCTCTCATATTTGTTTATTTGTTGTTGTTGATTATTTAAATTGATTTAGCATTGTTGGATGATTGACCGTAAACGGGATGCACATTGAAGAGCTGAAGTGGATGCAATCGTTCGATGCTGTTCCATTGTGGTTGATGATGAAAACAGACGAAGACACTGTTGAAGCATGCCCATGCATTCCAGAGCCGCCTGCTTTTCTCTTAAATGCCCCACCAGTGCCATTTGATTTAATTGAAGATTTGAATTCAAATTCTGAAAATTCTTTTGTTTGTGATCTTTGGAAAACGCCTACAGATCTACAAGCATCAGCCGGTGGTGATGATTCGGTAGATTCTGAGGCTCAACGTCCTTTCGAACCGGTGTTTTTCATCGCTGCTGCCTGTATTGTTGGTTCACTGGTGCTCATCTGTGCGTTGACATTTCTTTCAGCTATTTACAAGTAAGTCTAATTTTGTTGGATTTTCAATTCAATAATGCAACTTAGAAAATTTTAAACTTAGCAGTGCCAAGAAATTGCATTTAAAAAAAAAACTCTAGTAAAAAAATTGATTAAGAAAAAGTAAGAATACTATTTATTATTCATTCTATTACGAAAATGATTACAGTCATTAATGTAACTTCAACTTCTTTCTGGAAAAGTAATAAAAACTAGCAGTAATAATAATAATAATAATAATAAAAGCAAAGTGCTCACGGGGAAAATGTAAAATCTGTTTAAAACACATAACATATTTTTAAACTTTATGGCAGTAATTGTGAAGAAAATTGCCCTAGTAATGGGGCAATAGTAGCTCATTGACAGTAGAAACAAATAAATCGACTGGAAATGGATCACGTGTTGTCTTTTTTATGCAAAATAACATAATCGATAAGAAAAAAGCAAGCCTTTGAAAAAAACAAAATTGCCTCTGATTGATTTGTTTTCCATTTTCTTTAGACGAAACAAAGCATTTCGTGGACCTGTGATTCATAATTCAGATCGTTGTCTTGATAATAATAATAATAATAATAATAATGATAACAATAAATCAAGCCCAGTCACTTCAAGTTTGCCAGAATCATCAACCAGATCTGACTGGTCTTATTATTCAATTAGACCAATTTTAAAACGATCCACACAAAATTTATCTGAGGTAAGCAGTCATCAACCATATCAGAATAAAATTTTTAAATGAAAGCTTTACATAAATAGCTGGATTTTTTTCAGCAAAAACGAGGTAAAAATAGTATGAAATCAGCGAATGCAGCAGATTTATGGTTCGAGCCTAGCGATGTTGATTCAATAGCCCAAGGCTACAGCAGTGCAGTTTACGATGAGATTGGATCAAATTATTACAAAGCTGATGGAATTGATACTCATGGAAAACGGGACCCTGTGTCAATACATCCACCGTACCCTTCAAACAGTGGAGATGTTTCTCCTTGTTATTATGGTTCTCATCTGATTCCATCAGTTCCCCCTCCAATGTTAACCGTCAATTATCCAAACAAATCATATATTGCTTGCTTACCAGTTCATGGAAACTATACTTTCAAACAACCATCATCGCCTGCTGGTCACTTGGTACATTCTGGTAGAAGCCCTCGAATAATTCATGACGCTGCTCCGGCTACGATTAGTGAAGGCCCTTGGCTATAACGAACAATGAACAAAATGAGTAAAATGAATGAATGTTCAATTAATTGTACATGTTTTTATAAATATAAAATTTTGTGATAAAATCGAATTGTTTGTTTTGAATGATTTGAATTTGAAATTTTGCATATTATCACAATGCAAACAAATTTTCAGCACCATTAACATTATTGATTAAACGTTTAGCACAGTAAGAACAAGCGCTTTGAAAGACAAACTCTAAAGTGTCGCTAATGATATTGAAGTAAGCATGAAAGTAGAGATGACAGAACTGCCTGAAATATGTTCGATTTTGTTGAAAACATTTTTCGGCCATTTGTTCATTGCCGGATATGAGGTGAATTGCCTAATCAGGAACCGACGAAAGTAATGAATTCAGGCTTCAGCTGAACAAATATGATTGATGTTAATATTTTTGGAAAAGAACTGCAATTTTCCACATTACATTGATTATGATGATTTCCACATCCACATTCAACTGCATCAACAAAGCACTCATCAATTAATAGAATAAGCATTCTTCAATGTTTATTGATAAATTACGACAAAACACAAAATATTGTTCAATTCAAAACCAAAGTGATTGATCCAAAAATAAATGAATACGTTTTAAATAAAACTTTTGAATTCTGACGACTCCACTGCTACTTGATAGATGATTATCATAATTTCAAGCTCTAATCAGCGATTGGACTTAAATAGAAAATTTATCATTCTCATAATGAGATTAGTAAATGTAAAACTGCGTTGAAATCATTAATCAAAAATCAAAATTACCAAGCTGGAGATGAACAATTTCACCTCATACATGTATATATTGCAAACTGTATGTTAAAAATATATAAATATATTTCATTCTGAAATATATCAAAATAAAATTATTCACTTTTTGTCTTTAGCAGTAATCAATTTTAAAAGTATTCAGGTAATAAAATCAATTAATTCAAAAAATAATTATTCAAACATATCAATCTTCTTACTGTAGCTACCCAAGATTTGCGCAATCATATTCTGCTGCCTTAGATAAGTGTCCTTGTATATTAATATAATTTTTTTAAAGCGTTTTTCGTTTTATTATGCAATATTTTCAAAATTATTATTAATAATCAATTAAATGAGATGGGTAAAGCTATCAGTCACACTGGTTACAATTCGTGGTAGTGGTATTTTATAAAATTTTTTAATTAATCGCATTTTCATTACACAGCTTTGTTTTTGTAAACATAAGGTAACAAAACCAGAAGTTACTGAACGTCTAAAATAATTAACATTTCCAATTTTCTTTACACTGATATAATAATAAATCCCTGTGCTGTATGTATCAATGAAGAAATATAAAACAAAGTGAAATCTGTTTTTAACGCATGATATTTTCAGGCATTTAGCTATTCACAAATTCAAATGGCTCATATGAATTCACAACGCTCCTCCTTATCAGATTATAGCTTCATGACAGCAAAAAAGTGTTTTGAACATTACTATAGCAGTAGTTTAACCATTCTGCAAGAGAAATACAGCGCGTATAAAGCACTGCCAGAAAAGCATAAGGCTTGGATACCAACATATCTTGAACATATTGCACGCATCCGGGAAATAACAACAATAAATATGCAGTTTTTTACCCAAATATATACGACAGGTATACACATGGTTGAAGAAGAATTACGCAAAAATACACTGTTCGCTGGAAATGCCACACCTATGACATGTGAGTTTGTTGTGGGGAAAACTCAGCAAATTTTACATGATGTAATCCGTGAATGGTCTGCAACTGGAATAAGTGAACGGAATAGTGTATATGGGCCAATTTTAGCTTACATGGAAGGCTTGAAGAAATTGACTGCTCCAGAATCAGTTAAAATTTTGGTACCTAACGCTGGATTAGGACGCTTAGTTTGGGAGTTGGCCAAGCTAGGATATCGCTGCGAAGCTTGTGAAAGTTCAGCTGCGCACGTTCTCACTACAAATTTTATAATCAATCACTCAGATTTGAACAATCCCGTCACAATATATCCTTGGATTAACAAGTGGACAAATCATCGAAATTGTGCCGAGCAGATTCAATCTGTTACAGTTCCTGATGTCAGTCCTGATTTAATCAGACACTGTAATTTGGTTGCTGGAGACTTGTTAAATTTATACGCTGATGAAAACGAAACTTATGATATTATCTGTACGGTGCGTTATATCAACCATCCTAAGAACATCCGAGATTACGTTGAAAAAGTCTACGATTTGCTGAAACCAGGTGCAGTGTGGATTAATATGGGGCCCATGCTTTACCGTGATCGAAATGAAGATTCAAACGTTCGTGTACCTCCGTACGAGTTGGTTCGTCTTCATATTCAAGAATTAGGATTTCATTTTGAAAAAGAGCAGTTGGGTATACCAGTTAATATTACTTATTATAATCAAAGTATGCTCAGCTGTACAGAAAAGTATATCTTTTTTGTGTGCCGAAAAGGTATATCAAATCAATCTAATGGCTTCGCAGTTTAATTTCATTGTTTTAAACATCTGCAATAAAATGAATTATTTCTGATTTGTTCGTACAAATTGCAAAATAAAATTTCACCAAAAAATTTGATTTACGCTTTACCTTCAAAGTAGTTCAAACAGTTGTGTAAACTCAAATAGCCGTCTGATAAAAATTACTTAAAATTATTGCTGTTTATTATAT
Organism: Trichinella pseudospiralis; assembly: GCA_001447645.1. Lineage (NCBI taxonomy): Eukaryota > Metazoa > Nematoda > Enoplea > Trichinellida > Trichinellidae > Trichinella > Trichinella pseudospiralis. The sequence goes on from JYDV01000018.1 coordinate 241,257, forward strand.
GAATTATTCAAAGTTTAAAAACTATAACTTTTCATATGCTTAAAGTTAAAGAAATTTAAGCTCTAACTTCCATCTCAACTGGTTAACAACAATTTTACTTTAAATACAGTGTAAATTGTACTTGCATTTCATACAGTGCGTATTCAGTTGCATAGTATAACATTTTTATCGATTTATGATTTTGCAGCAGAGAAGCAACTGCTGAAATTTTGGAAAAAAGTGAAATGGTAAGCATAAATATTTTTAACAATAATATGATTTGAGATTGAAATCCATAATAGTGATATTGTAAATTTTAAGCGATACTTAATGCTTAGTAATTCTAATCGATAACAATTTGAGATTCGATTTATTCTTATTCAAAATCGCGCTGGAAAAACGCGTCTAGCAAAATGGTACATGCACTTTGATGACAATGAAAAACAAAAGCTTATTGAAGAAGTTCACGCTGTTGTCACTGTTAGAGATGCTAAGCACACTAATTTTGTTGAAGTAAGTTTATCCAATTCTGTTTGCACCTAACCAGTTTAACTGATATAATAGAATTTAGTTTCGAAATTTCAAAATTATCTATCGGCGATATGCTGGCTTGTATTTTTGTATATGCTGCGATATAACTGACAACAATTTATATTATCTGGAAGCAATCCATAACTTTGTCGAAGTGCTTAATGAATATTTCCACAATGTTTGCGAACTTGACCTTGTGTTTAACTTTTACAAAGTGAGCTTTTACAGTAAACTGAATACGACTATATAATAATAGTTGATTTGATTAGAGTGGATAAAAATGTTGTTCTGTCTTTGTCGTAGGTTTATGCTGTGGTAGATGAAATGTTTTTGGCAGGAGAAATACGCGAAACCAGTCAAACAAAGGTATTAAAGCAACTGATGATGCTAAATTCACTCGAATGATATTCATGTTAAATTGAAGAATTTTTTCTTATTGAAATTTGCTTCATTCATTTGTGACATTTTCAAAATGGAATTTTCTTTTCAAAGTACCAAAGAAAAAAAAATAATAAAATTCGATGTTAATTTTTCTTTTCAAAGCAATTTCAGCTATTCCATGCCTTTCTGTTGTTCAAATTGATAACAAAAATGATATTTGCTGTTGAAAAGAAATTTCTGTTTTTTGAATACAGTGTTCAAAGTAGTTGTTGACTGCACACATGCTTATATAGCAAAAATTATCATTACACAGAATAAAAAATCCGAAAGCAATATTATCATTGTACTTGAATACAAAAAAAATTTTCATACTAATTTAATTATTTATAAACATTACATCTTACTCACAAACTGCAATACACGAATAAAAACAAAAAAAAATTCCAAATGCATTGACAGACTACAAAGATAAGCAAAATGAACATGCAGTCTTGCATTACAGTATACTGTAGCAGTTCGATATGCGGAACTGTAATTGTTTACTAGCTTTTTGTGCTGGTGGAATGTGCATCTATTTAGAATGAGGGCGTTTGATAGGTGTTCTGACTTTAACTTTTTAGATGAGGGATGTTATTGATCTCACCCATTGCGATGCGGAAGAGAAGAGAAGATCGAAACGTGATCAGAAAAGAAAAGCAAGCGCGGATATCTCATTTGTTGACTTGACGAACGACAACTCAGATAAGTCTAAACTTGCCTGCTGCAAATGTGAGATGAGCATTCAAAAATTGCTGAAAAGTGGTGCTGTTATTAGCAGTATTCTCTGTGGCCACGTGTTTTGCAGTAATTGTCTGCTTTCAATACCAACAAAACGTAAAAGTGGCTATTGTCCGGTATGTCAGACACGCTTTCGCGAATCAGCCACAATAAAGTTGAACTTGTGAAATATTATGTTGAAACTGTTTGCTCAAAGTAGTTCGATTAAATGCATCACATTTTATTTTATTGCTACTCTTCATTGAGTTGAACTTTTTACTGAATAAAGTTGATTGCTGAATTTTTGCTTACTTGTTGCCCGGAATAATTTCATGAAAATGCCTTCGGTTTGTAATAATTGACAACATATTCACAGAAAGAAGACCCTGATTGTAATTAATAATAAAACAGACAACTGTGATAATAAAATAAATAGCAAGGACGAGACGAGAATTTGTAAAGTTCCACATTTGAGAATGAATATCATGAAGGAAATTTATTAAAAAAAAGAATAGAATAATTTGAAAATTTATGCACAAAAAAATTTCACACAATCTCACTTTTACAACAGTAAAGTTGAAAAAAAACATTAATTTTTCCAACTAACTGTACCGCTTTGAAATACGTCATTCAGTAGAATTCAAACATGCACGTTTCTGTTTGTAAAACACTGATTTTTGATTTGATTGTTTGAAGTGTACTTTAAAAATTGTGTTGAATTTCCTTCATATTTATTGCATTGTTTTAAATAATCTTTTAATATGAAAACAATCATCAGCATACCAAGTTTACTACAGTACGCAACACACTATCAGAAAATCAATCTGAAAGCGTTCCGCTAGTAACATGGTAGGAAAGTTAAATAATCAATGATGTTTTTTTTCATCCTTTAATATGATACGTTTCAATATTTTTATTTCAGAAATTAGTTTTGAAAACTGTAATAAATCAGTTGCTGAAAAAAACCACCTTATTGCCTAGTAAACGATTGACCAGTTACTACTTAGTTAACAAATTTCGAATGCATGAATGGATGAAGAGCAATGATTCAGTACTTCTGGCTGAATTCAAAAGGGGGAATTTTGCAGTTTGGATGGAGAAACAACCACTAATTCACTCATTGAACAAACATACAGATCAACCATACAATTTATTACAAATAAATTATGAATGTGCGTTATTTTTTTTTTGTTTTTTATAAAAATACTTTTCCCTCTACTCATCAGTAATCACTGAAACCATGAATAGGTCTAAAGAAAGTTCTGCTTGAATACAAATTAAACTTCGATGTAAAAGATACAGCTCTTTTGGATGTAGTACCAATGCAGTCGACGACAAATGACACTGAAGAAGAGTGGACACCAGTTTTTGCGCTGAATATCCAGCATGCGTCAAGTGTCGCATCCAAAGAGGCCATAGCGCAGGCTTTAGGGGGAGAGTTTCATGATTTTAGGAAAGTATTTTTAGGAACGGATACACGTAACGCAAAACTGCTGACAAAAGTAAGTTACTTATGGACTGTATCTTATGGAAAATGAATAAATATTAAACTGCCCAACTGTGATGTTTCAGATGAGGAACATCTTTCGTTGGCACAATTCATTTCAGAACTGTCCACGATGCACTGCAGGGTTGAACTTTAAAGTTTCAAAAATGTCTGCAAAGTGTCCAGAATGTAATGCGGTCTATTATCCCCCAGTAGGTTAAAAACAAAATTTCAACATTGCACACACACTAATTTCGATTATTCCCTAGGTTGCGCCTGTTGCAATTACATTAGTTTCTACTGCTGACATGAAATATCTGTTATTGGTTCGACAAAAACATCATCCAAAGCGTCTGTACACGGCAATTTCTGGATTTTCAGAATTAGGTAATGGACATTGTTTACATTACAACATAAAGCGTAACCAATTTATTAAATACGGAATATATATTTTTTTAATTTTTACTATTTCACTTCTGGCAACCGAAATAAAAAATTTAGTTCAGTTCAACTATGAATTTTACAGTACACATGTATTACGGTCAATGACTTTTTAACAATATTGTCTATTGAACTTCTCGAAAATTGCTTAAAAAATAAATTTACATGTATTTAATGTTTAACAATATTTTTATCCGGGTTAATAAGTTTTCACAATTCCAGAGGTCAAGTGTAAGTTTAAATTTGAAAGTATACTTGGTTTAAACTTACTTATCAGTAAGTCATGAACTGTACAGTAAGACAACCGATATTTATTTCGTTGTTTTTTGTTGGGAAATGAGTGGGGAAGTTATTGATTTAACTGAAGAAAGTGAAAGCAATGCAAAAATGAGACCCTCGAGAAAGGCGAATCAACAATCCATTGAAGTGATTGATCTTACCCTGGATTCCTCAAGCTCTAGCCCATCGTGCTCTACCGGAAATGACCTGCAATGTCCAGCTTGTTTCAGCAGCTTTGAAGAGATCCTTAACGAAGGGAATGCAGTACTGACTACACCGTGTGGCCATGTGTTCTGTGCAAGATGCATTTACACCGTTTTTTCAGGAAGAAGATCTCTGAAATGTCCTATTTGCAGAAGGAATATTTCGGAGAGCAATATGAGAAAGTTGCTTTTCCGTTAAAATTAGCGATTATTTGTTTTACATGTGTCTGAGAAAAAATTCCCAATCTGGTGGTTTGCCCGATGTGAAATCTATGGGTCGATGAGAAGTATCACTGTTTTATTTTATCACATATGCGTACAAAGCACTTCTAGAATTCATGAATTGCACATTGCAGTTCTCTTTTTTACACATGTTTCATTCCTGACAGTTGAAATAAAATATTTTAATTTTTGATTACTCTAAATTCAGTTGTTGTATTGTAAAAAGACTCCATGCTTGGTGTGATGATATTGATCGACTGACTTCACGACGTTAATTTTCCACTAATCTATCAGGTGAAAGTTCATCTCAGAAATTAGAGGTATGCAAGTCTGCTTTATTGAATTGAATGTAAAATTGTAAAAATGTGATAGTATTGTTCTACATTTGAAATGATTGCCACAGTTTTACTAAAAAAAATCTTTATATTATATTCTTCTGTATGTCGATTTGGATAAGTTTTCGGCGAACTGCTTCGTTTTTAATTTCGATTCGTGAAATTGTTTTGAAATAGTATAATATTATGGATTGTTCATTTTACGAGAAACTATGGAGAATAGCTGGAAAACACGCAGAAGAGATTCATCTTCAAGTATGAAGCAACTACTAATCGTTTTATCAAAAATGGTATATAAAATGAGTAGTAAACCTGAATTTGTAAATAAATAAATAAATATGTATATATATAGCTAAATAATCAAACAATATAGAGACTATAAAAATAAAAATGTATTGTTATTTTTCTGATGCTGCTGACTACAATGACTGTTTAAACAAAATCGGAGTTTGCCACAGTCGTCGAATGAATTTTGAATTAAAATGCTAAGATACAAGCATAATATTGGATGCTAAATGCTAGTGAGAACATTAATAACAGATATTTTTTTAGGTGAATCGCTAGAGGACACCGTTTTACGTGAAATTGCTGAAGAAGTAGGTATTCTCGTGGAAAATTTCCAATACATTGGCATTTCTCAGTCATGGCCATTTCCTAACAATTCACTAATGTGCGCATATCTTGCCTATGCTGATCGAAGTCACAGAGTAAGAATAAAATTTCAAATTTCCTGTAATCAGACAGTTATTTATGAGAAGATGTTTGTTGTTTTTCTTTAACAGTAGCTAATTTTGCTGAATTACTTACTTCATTGAATGCGCTTGTTTGCATTCTTAGATAAGCATCGATCGAAAAGAATTGGAAGATGCGCGATGGTTTTCTCGAGAAATGGTCGCCTCTGCATTCGAAAATACACAGAATGTAGAAGAAAGTAAAGAAAGAGAAGAAGAAGAAGAAGAAGAAGAAGAAGAAGAAGATGGCCCACTGTTGATTTCATCAAAGGGAACAATTGTTCACGAAATGATAAAGTTTTGGTTATCTCAGAAAGCAGATTAACAAGCAAGAAAATGTTAATAAATATAACTTCTTTATTTTAACTATATATACGATGATGATGAAATTTTGTTTTCTAACTTTCAAATTGGAGTATTTTAACGTCACATCTATCCATAAATGCGTCCATCTATGCAAGGTTAAGGGAATAAAATCAGTTTTTGGAAATGTTTAGTGATGGATCTGCCAATAATTGTTCTTGTTGTCTGGCTTTCAAAATTGCTCGAGCTTCCCATTTCGAAACGTTGAATTGTTTTTGAATTCCAGATATTTCATTTTTATTCTTAATCGCTTGCCTGAAATCAGACAATTGAACAACAACACCACGGCTAGCCATCAACATCATCAACATACAGTGTTTCTCGGAAGTGTTGCTCCCGCACTTGTTTGTAAGCTTCATCCAACGATTTGTTGAATATAAATAAAGCAGGATATACTATCATCGCAGTAGAACACAAACTTGAAAACAAAAAGGAGAACAAATAAATTTCAATTATAGAAAATTGAAAACACATTGCAAATCTACTACTACCCTAGCACTCCACCTATAACACCAGCGGCAAACGATGCTCGTAAGCCCATGTTGATACGATACAACGCACCGGCGAGAGCTTGATCAAAAATATATTATATCATTTGTCATTTTTCCTTGTTATTAATATGTGTGTATATAAGAAAAAGAATAATAATAATAATAATAATAATAATACCTCCACTGAAAACAAAGTGAAACCCTTTCAGTCGATCTTCATAAGCTGCCAAACAAGCAAGAGTGCAACTAAACTGAACCGAAATGAACAACGCAACAAAAGGAAGAGAAAATTTGAGAAATTTTTAAAATTACGTATAGGAAAATGTGAAAAATCCAATTCGAAGACCCAAACGAATGCCACTTCTCCAAAATGAAACCAACAAGTGGGATTGCAATCGACGCTGAAATATGATTGAAATCGCATTTCCAAATTATTGAACAAGAAGAATAATTTCAGGATTTTTGCCAAAAAGAAGAAAATTTTTGGAAAAGCTAGTTTTGCTCAGTTTACGCATAATTGAAGAATAGGAACACAGGATGATCTCCTTGTAACAAGTTAGCAAGATGTTATATGACGAAGCATTGTCAATGTTTGGAAATTATTAACTTTTTTTTTAAAATAATGCAACCACATCCCGAAACTTTGCATTCACCGCAAAACAGAATAAAATAAATGTTACCACAATGAACAAACTGCCAAACGACACCAGACCAATTTGAAAACGTGTAAAATAAAATGCACGCTGAACACAATTTTGTCACAAGTAAAAAAAACAGTTGAAAGTATTATATTTTTGAAATTTGAATCCACAAAAAAAAATTCACGTCACAACTGCACACAAATCATTTAACAAATAACAACGAATATCCCCTCCTCTGCGAGAAAGAAAGATTTATGCTAATTTGCCATTTACAAGTATTCATTGGGGGGGGGGGGAATAAAACATATTAATACTTCATCAAACACATGCAATGCAATGAATGAACAATAAAGTTGAAAAAAGAAAAAAAATCATCAATACTTACTATTGCTTCGTATTTATTGGCAAACAATGAAAGTGAATGTTGCTCCTTGAAACGTTGATTTGCCAACGGTATTTCTGCAGTTCCGGCCATCATAGTGCCAATGATAAATGTAAATAGTGTACTATTTTTCATCGCCTTCCATTCATAAGAATCAAAGCCATATTCACTAGAATAAATATACAATTTCAGATGAATGACAAAAAGAACAAGACAGAAACATCAGCAAAAACAAAATATACTTTTTTAAAAAGATGGATTTCAATCTTAGCCAAGCTGTTGGTGCGGATACCAACTGCGGTTGATGTGTAAGATCCGCTTCACTATTGTCAGTAGAAGAACTGCTTCCAATTCCAATCATTATCGCAAAATTGATAACTTATTCGAAAGTTTTTTTTGTACAAAAAAATATTCAGTTCGCTAAAAACAGCATATATACATATACATATACATATATATATATATATATATGATCAGCAAAAAAAAAGTTGATTCATAAATAGAAAGGATGATGCTTCCTTAAAGCAGAATAATTTTGCATTAGCAATATTATTGAATTTTATTTTCACAAAAAATAAACACAACACAAATTCTATTCGCCCTCAGTAGAATTACTGTTGAATGCCGGTTCTTGCTGTTTCATACAGTGTGGTAGTGGAATCTTTTCAAACACTCTGTATAATATATCTTGCCCGTTTGGGGTAGGTTCCAAGGATGTCACTTCAACAGAATCGCCTAAGCAAGTATTTTGATCAATAAATGCGAATGAGAGAATATGAAAAAATTTTCGTCATTTTTCATACCAATTTCTACATCAAAAATAGTAAAACGCTTCTGTTTAACGGTAAAAAAACGTTTCGTTAGACAACCAATATCAATCAAAAACTAAAATTCAAAAAAAAACAATAAAAAATTGAATAGAAATTATATAATATTAAATCATTTTCTTATAATACCAACACAATTTCGAAAGTTATACAAGGATAAAAGCCAGGCATCAGTTCTTTCATCAAACTTTCCTCAGACAAGCCAGGAGAACGTAGAATGTGCAAAAAAACAACTTCACAGCACCATCTCAGCATTGGCCAGTTCAACTCACCATTCGGCATTACCCACAATCGAGGCATCATGAACAGATCAATTCTTGAAATTGATGAAATCATAATTATAATAACAACACAATTGAATGATGGCAATTCAATTTATCACCAATTACCGGATATCGTCATTTTCATCACTGTCTACTGATGTCTCTTCGGTGTCCATAAATGAGTCCTCACTATCCTACAGAATAAGAAAAATAAGAGAAACTGGAAAAAAAAGCATCACACAACACAAATTATACAAAATACCGTCGAATGAGAATCGTAAAAAGTGTGCACACCCCAAGGTTGAATGCATTTTCTGGAAACAAATCTTGGAACATTCAAACCGGCAATTATAATCATCTTCTGCTTGAGCAACAGTTTCAATGCTTGCTCATTTTGCGGACATTCTCGTATTAGGGTCTGAAAATCAAATAATTAGCATGTTTTGCTTGGAATAATTTTTCAAATGACCAAGCAAAGTAAAAAGTAAAAAAAAAAACAAATGAATCATACTTTCGCTTCTGACAGTGTAATGCCAGAATATCCTAAATTGGAAATTTTTTCATACAATTTCATAGCTGTGTCGTTGGCTACAACAAATTCAGCTTCATCAACTGGAAGCACTTTGTGCAAATTTTCCAAAGCACGTCGCTTGCTGTACTGACACCAACGACCTTGTTCATATGATAATTTCGACTTGTTCCATTTTACGTATACATCATCAAAATGTAAACGCAGTTCTTGGACTTTTGTATTCAACGAACGCAGATCACAATTTTCCAGTGAAATCACTGGTGATTTGCGCAACGCCAACAAAACAATTCTATTAGTACTACGTGCACTTGCATCACTGCCCAACAAATTTGCCAATGACTGCTGAGCAGCCTTGGCAGTTTTCAAAGATTTCTTGTTTGTTGTTTCACCATCATTAACATCACCACAATGCTCGCCTGAAATACACGTTGGCATCTTTCCAACACTAGGCGAATAATCATGAATAGTCAACGTCGCCTGTTCACGACGCTTCACAATATCAAACACTATCTAAATATGCAAATTTAAATATCATTGAAAAATATTCTGTTTGTTCAATACAATTTTCAATTTTTCACCTTTTCTTGACAAATCAAACCGGCAATAGCTAACAAATGGCCTAATGAATCGGTCATCACATCGTGGTATGCTTCGGTATTGGTAAAAAGTTGCTGATGCATTTCAAATGAATCTTTCAACATACTTGAAATGGAATAACTTGGAAACAATTTCCGAAAACTGCAACAAAACAAAAAATTAACAACATTTCCAATAATTTGAACTTCCAAATCAAATAAATTGCAAATTACTGCTACTACCTGTTCGAAAATTGCAAATTGAAACTAATACTTTTCGCAAACACTGGATTGCTTTTATATTTGTTTAAACTGCGCAATTTTTTTGAATTTATCACTGTAATAATGTCATCATCACGTAATTGACTAGGAATATCTGTCACAGCTTCATCCGGAAACGATCTGTATATGTTCAACAATTGTTCGTACATTGAATCTGAATGTGGAGGCAAACAAAGTGAACTCTGAAATGTGCGAAAGTTCAACAAAAAAAATCAGAAAAATTATTTCATATTTACAGTCCAGTATTCACTTTTAACAAAAAAAAATTGACAAATAAAAATTAAAAAATTAAAATTATTACCAGAAAAACATTGGCAAAAACACAACGCGACACGTTCTCCATTTTCAACGATTCTGACTGGAATATGTTGCTGCCAGTATTACGTTTTTTCACATCTTTAGCAACGTAATTTTTGAAATTGCTGTGAAAAGTCGAACCGTGCAATGAATAATTAGGTCTGAACAACAAAATTATCATTTAAATAAAATTAAATTAATAAAAATTAAGAAATTTTTTTTTACTTCCAAAACATTTGCTGCAAAATTTCAAAAGCTTCTTTGTAAATTGCCTTCCTCTTCTTAACTTTGCAACTGAATGACATGTACTGTTTTTTGAACTTCCGAAACACCTGAATGAATAATTTTCAAAGTTAATCAATAATAATAATAATAATAATAAACACAAAATCCCAACATACTTCAATATCGTCAAGTTGATTTGTGATGAGCTGCGAAGATGAACAAAAAGTTGTATCTTTTGTAAAAATGTTGAAAATTCGATTACGAATTCTCTGGTGACTTTGTCTGAGTTGGGATTGCTAAGACAGTAAAAAACACCCAATACAACAAATAAATATTGATTAAATTAATAATTATAATTATAACTGCACATTACCGGCAAATAGTGATACATCAGTTGACAGGCAGTTTCGATATCGCCAACATTTTTACCAACAGGTGAAAAAAACGCATTTAAAGATCTGATCATCAGAATCTAAATTTGAATGAAAAAAAATATTTTTTTGTCTTCTTACTCTGACAATTTTCGCAATATTCATATTTCAAATTATTTTTTACAATAAAATAATTTGCATATCATCTTCGATCACAAATAATATTAATAATAAAGAAACAAATCAAAAACTCACCAGTGTCCATTCGTCAGTGGAGAAATCCGCTTTCGTATAGTCGACCCGCATTTGTCGAATTCTTCTCCGCTGACCACGAATGGCCACACTTCTCTTCTTGATTCCCATAGAAACTGAATAAAAATTAATAAACATAATTATTTTTTGAGAATGAAAAAATAATAAGTTCTTTTTTTAAAGTCTTTTACATTTGTTTTTTTGAGCATTGCGTTTTCTGGTGCCGGATACGTAGAAACAAATCCTGCGAATCGTGCTCTGCGGGGAGAAATATTTTACCGACCTTTGTCGAACCACACCTTTATCTGAAAAAGCCGAAACGTCAAACGCAGTAATCAATTGATAATTGAAATACTGATTTATCAATGCAAATTATTCATCACCAATTCAAACAACAATCATAATATAAAATTACTATAAAGCAAAACACATGCAATCACTAGTTGTTGTTGTTCGCTTAATTTTTGTTTAATAATTAAAATACTTTACAAGATTTCAATTGTATATACGCCAAATCGTGTGTGCGGTTGAAAAATTGCACACTATCCACAATCGATGGAGTGTAACTTTTCAACAATGCCTCTATGTGATCGTACACATCTTGACCACACCCGTTGATTGTCGATATAACCCATTGCGAATGACGGTGCCTAAAAGATTCAAGAAAACAAATAAAAAAAACAGATTCAACTCATATTAGCATAAATTAATTTTTGAAAAAAAATCACGCACAAAAATAATTGAGGAATGAAACCAGCACTGCCGATACGTGGTTCAACTGGCTTTTTTATAAGCGGCATCTTGTCCTCCAATGTTGAACGTGGAAGAATGTTCAACAATTCGTTTGTTTTCAATGCTTTCACTTCTATATTGTAAAAAATATTTTATTGTAAAATTATAAATTAAAACAAAACAAAACAAAGCAACCAACCTTGACGTTTGTTGCGCAAAGCTTTGAAGCCTAAAGATGTGCTCAAAACGATCGATCGCAAATGCACCCAATACAAGTGCAAATCGGTTAATTCGCGAAACTCATGACGATATTCCATGTAGCGAGTAAGCGGCAATGATACAACAGCATAACCACAACTTGACGAGCTTGTATCCAACAAATAGCCACCAGAGTGGACATAATAAAATACCTAAATGCGTCACATTATATATATATATATATATATATCATAAATGAAATTTTCAAAATCCATATACATCCAACAAGCATGAATGATCTTGAGCTTTTCTCGGACCTTGGGAAAGCAGACCAAGAAAGCAGAGCTTGTCCATCACTTCACTCAACGCTGTTCGCAATTTGCCACTGGTGAACAAATCGCCTCGCATTTCTTCTGGCAAATCCAACACTAAATAGTGTCGTTTGATTGGATCGTTCAAATAATCCATCAAGCCTTGCACCTATATAATAATATTTCAACAAATGAAATTTATCAACTGAAATTGACCAAACACGCTCACAATTCAGTGACAACAATAATCAAATTACATTTTTATCAGGTGAATAAATTTGAACAGCAATGGAAAGCGGCAGTACAGATAACAAATCAGAAATGCGCAACCAATAAGGAGAAATATCTTCAAGAAAACATTTAAAAACATTTAATAAAACTTGTATTAATTATTTAAACTATACCATTTTGTTTTGGTAAAGGAGGCAAAAAGCGTCGCCAAGAAAGTTCATCCAAAAATACCGTCGGTTCAGCGGTTAAAGCGTGGTTCATATCCATAGAACAAGAAGGTTCAGCTTGGTAGAGTTTGCCTTTTGTCGTATCGCCACGATAATCGTGCACAAGATAGAAAACAAATTCATGAACTGACTGCAATCGAATACACTTTGCCTGATAGCCATAATTGAAGACATCACGCTGAAGTTGTTGAGAAAAAGAAAAAAAAATAAAATTCATAATAATAATAACAATAACTTATTATTTATTATTCAACCTACCTTCAACTTCGTAACATGCTTGAATTGTGGTAGTACAGGAGGTGGCGGTACTGGTTTATCTCTTTTGTTTGGTGTATGCCAATTTTTCTTCTCATCCTTTTTCGCATCAATTTTCGTTTCGGGCACCACTTTCTGTGGTGAAACTTCAGAACGGCGTCGTTTGCGATTTTTCTTCGGATAATTCTCCTTGACAATCCCAATGAACTGTATCCGCTCTTTGCGTATCGACGCCAAAAGGTCGCTATCGTCCGGCTGCACATTCAAATGGCAGTAAAATTTCATCTGGAAAACAAAATATACTTTATATAATAATAATAATAAGATTATTATTAATATTTTTTTTGAAAAATGAAAAATTACCGGCTTTTTCTTATTGCCACGAACAAGCAGCGTTTGGTACACTTTGATCAATTTCAATTCTTCCAACAAATCAAACAAACCCGACGAACAACGCTTGTCAATTTCATAATTGTAACCTTCTTCTTTTTCCGTATCTCTAATATGCTTAAAAAATAAATTAATTAATTAATTAAATTAACAAATTTAAATTAAACAAATAATCTCACTTTGGTTAATGTTTGAGCAGTTAAAACTTTTTTTTCTTCCAATAAATTCAATATCATCAACAATCGTTTGCAAGAACGATCCGTTATTGGAGAATTTCCTAAAAATAGTTCACCCATTTAATTAATTAATTAATTAATTAATTTCAGTTTTAGAAATTTTACTCAATTTCACTGAATGGAAATCAATATTTGTCTTTTCAAACAACGTTTGAAAGTAATGGCTTGTTTGAGATTGAGAATGAATCGTATAATACCTAAGCCATACATGATCAAAAAATATAATAATAAGTAGATCTTTTTTTTAAAAAAAAATTTAAATAAACTTACCTCAGTTTTCTCTTCCTACCGTCATTTTCAAATTCACTTCTTGCATGACCCTCATTGCACAAAACTGGCATCACAGAACGCAACAGTTTATCTTGAATTCCAATTTGACGACAAAGTTGAAAATGATCCGCACCATCACTGCCTGCATTGTGAAGTTTACGAATAATAGCGTCACGTTCAGTTTGAAAATATTTAAACTGATAATTGCTTGTATTTGCTGAAATATTAATTATTGTTATTATTATTCAAAATAAACTCATACAATAATAAATTCACTCACTAATATAATCATCATCGTCTTCGTCTTCTGATTCGTCGCTTGAACACTCTTCTTCTTCTTCTTCTTCTTCTTCGTCATCGATAACATTATCAATCAAATCATTCTCATCATGCAAATCGCTAATTTCATCAATCGCTTCTTCCATCAATTGTTCACCATCCTCACCAATACTGTCCACATTTTCTACCATCATCCATTCATCCTGCTTATCTTGATCTTCACAACACAGTTCAAACAATTTATCATCAATTTCCTCAACTAAATCTACACCACAGCCTTCAACTCCACTGTTCAGTCTATAGCAAGCTTCGCGCATTTCATTTTCTTCACTATAAATTGAATAAAAGTCACAAGATAATAATAATAATAATAATAATAATAATAATAATAATAGAGACAAATTTCAATTGATAGTATGTCTCACGTGGATTGATGATTGCGGGCTCTTTTGCCAACATGTACAACAGGAACTTTAACGTGTACCTGTAGGCTTAAAATATTAATCATTCTAAACTTTGCAATATCAAACAAAAATGGTTCTACTGAAATTGCCTGAAAAAAAGATACAAAAATATATTTGATTAAAAAAATTAAAATAATAATAAAATAAAAATCAAACTTCAATAATTTGAGAACGAGTAGCCCGACGCTGAGGACAACTTTTCAAATAAGAAATCATTCGATTGAGCGGGAAATATTTGGAAAATGCCACAAATCTTTTCAAACATACACAAGCACAAACACGATTACTACCGTCTTCAAGTTCCAGTTCACAAGACTTGAATAATATTTAAATTTGTATTTAACTGAAATTCAAAATTTCATAATTCATTCATTACCCATTTTTTGACCAACTTCAACGCAACCAACCGTTTCAGCGTGTAAAACACATCTTTCGATCGAACTTTGAACACTTTGTGCAACGAATCACTTCCAAGAGTTACACAACCAAAATAACGACTTCTGAAAAAAAATAATAAAAATATTAATTTTTCATATTTGAAATTTATTACTGACATTTGATTATAAAACTCTTTAGAACAAGTTGATTGCAATTACCTCGCAATTCGTTCCACTACAGGGTAATATAAGGCAAATGATAATTCTTTGGTGAACAATTCTGAACTGTACCACTGACCAGTGATTGCAACGGTTCTCAAATCTTGCGAAGCAACCACCACCAGCGAATTGCCATACCTGAACATTTGAACAACAGAAAAAAAAATCACAAAACAAAAATCAAAAAATTTAAAATCAACATTTAAAAAAAAAATTAAAATTACTTCGCAATTACGTTGTCGTAAGTTTGATAACGCTTCGTTCTTCGAATAGTTCTAGTAATGTCTGCTCTTTTGTCAAAGTCTGCACAAGATCCGTACAAATTTTTATCATTGTTCTTGACAATATTTACCGGCAATTTGTCAATCTAAATTTAAAATGTTTTAAAATTTTAACATCACAACATGAATAAAAAAAAGCAATAAGCAAAAATATATTTCACACGTACATACAAACATTGCATGTCAATTGTTTCCCTGGGCTTTGGCAGAGTGTAAAATGACAATTCCTTATTTTGGAGAATACAATTCCACAAATACTGTTTGACGAGATCATCAACTCGCAAATACAATCCAAGACGTGTTCGCAGTCGAACCCAAAGACTGTTCAACGTTATCCCTTGAAACAATTCAAAGAAAAGTATTTAAAAAAAACAGAAACAATTAACACGCCACCTCCTTTTACCATCCAGTCCTTCAAGTGCAATTTCATCCACGCAAGCTTCTGCTACAGTAATATCTTCCATCACTTTTCCCTCCTAAAAGCAAAAAAAAAATAATTATGTGGTAAACAATGGAATACTCGCTTAAAATTAAAACTCAAAGCGCATGAAAAAAAATACATTAAAAAGATGGACAAAATTTGCAAAAATATGCTGAGCAAAATGAATGAAAACACATGAAAATGCTCACAGTTAAAACAAAAAACTTACAGTAAGTGATTTTGAAAATTCTCATCAATATCGAATGTTTCAAAAAAATATTGCGGTACAATTTTTATGCATTCAAGTTTGATTTTTTCTCAAAGAAATATAAAACAATAAACAATCGTTTCCATGTACTGTACAATATTCACAAAAGCAAAATAGAAAATAAAAATTTTTTAAATACAAATTCCACAAATCAACTAACAAAATGTTCTTCTTAAAAAAATTTCCTACTGTCACTTTCATCCAAGCCGACATGTCGTTCAGCCGATGGAAATTCAATTTTTCTTGACGCGTAATTGAATTTTTCCTTTAACTAATGAATGCCGTATCTGTGTGCATGGCGAATGATACAAAAAAAAAGAAAAAGAATATTTTCCCGTTGTACAGTTGATAGTTTAATGTAAACTAGCGCATCTATTTTTTAAACAAATTATCATTTGAATAAATGCAGTTATTTTTTTCTTTTTAATTGAAAACGTTCACACATGCAAATCAGTACAGTAAGTATCACAAATGTGATAGTGAAGGTGAAAGATGAACACCGGAAAGCTCAGAGGTTTCTAGCAGAGCAGAAGTTTACGTCAACAAGTTGTTTCTCTTCTTTTCATTTCCATTCAAACTCAGCTTAAACTAGCTTTCATGCTCATCGATCAATGATTAAATGCTATAAAATTAGCCGAGTCATTATTGAATTTAAAATTTGTTGGAATTGAAAAAAAAAAAAGAATTTTCCAAAATCAAACGCAACCCCACAAATCCAGCACAGTTGTTTTCAGCTTTGTTGTTTATCATTCAGTGTTCAACGTCTATGGAACTGACCTATGGTCATTAGGCAAGTGGTCAACAAGCAAGAAACGACCAACAATGGACATCAGTTTGTGAAAGACATCCGTTTGCAATTTACATGCCGGCCGTTGTTAATCGATTTCTCAGCCCATTTAGAGTATGGTGATTAAATGCGCGGCGTCAGTTTATTTCCCCTGGGAAATGATTGGCAGCGGCAAGCTGTTTCAGTTCAACATGCGTGCAAATCTGCCCTCTTCCTGGAACTATAAAATTAACATAAATACGCATCACACGCGCACACCGCACACACATACATGCATACACACAAATTTGATATGTGTAAAAATTTGCCTTTGCATACGACTGATTATCTCAGAAACGCGTACAATAATACTACTTGATCGTATCGTTTAATGCAATTGCAAATTATTTCTTTTTCACATCTATCTTGTTTATATACACGCAAAATATATGTATATATGTATATATATATATATGTATGTATAGGGTAAACGAATCAACTAAATCCACCCCAATGTTGTATCAAACATCACTGATGATCGTTTTCAACCTTGTCTGCATTTTCAGCCCAACAATCGCCGGTAAGTAATATCATTCAACTTCAATCTATCATAAATCTGCACTTTATGAATTCAATAAATTTTAAATGATAAACATACTTTCGAGTAATTACACAACAAACACTTGCAACAGTTAAACTTTCGTAATGATTAAACTGTTGATGAAATGAGAAGAAGAATTATCAATTTCAGCTATCAATTAACATGGAAATCATTTTTGTTTTATTCAATAAATTAACTCACTTCCAATGTTTACTACTGGTAATAATTTGTATTAAATTATTACAAAATGGAAATAAAGATAACATCATTAATTTAAAAAAAAAATATATATACATGTGTTGCAAATATTCTCTTCACAGAAGTTCACAGAAAAACGTCAAAGTATAATTGACCTAAATATTTTAAATTTGCATAACTACACCAATGAGACGATCAAATTTGCCGAAATTTAGAGAAAAAGAAATCCTGTCTTTGAAAACGACAGTTCAACACAGTAATAGTCAACAAGTTGAGATAAGTTGATAAATTTTTTAAAAAAATGTTTTTTTTTTCAAAATCATGTTTCACGTCTAAAATCAATAAAGTTTCAAAGAATAATTATCTGAAATGCAATTTCAATTTTGCTCTATAGCTGTAATTTTAACATTAGAACGACAAGCTTGTCGACATTTTTCATGATAAAATTATTGGCAATATCAACAAATTATAAGCACCGCAAATAATAATTTTGGTGCAAGATCGAAATAATCAAATCATCATCTCGACTTAATCATTTGAAAAATATTTGAATAAGAAAACTCGTTCCTATTGTCTTCTACTTAGTGTATTTTCTTTTTGTCAACATTCAAACAGGATGACAACGCTGCGTGTTCATATTGTCAAATTGTTCAAATTAATTCTTGAGACAAATTGATTGCAATCAAAAGTATTAAGGTGGATGAAATGAATATTAAAAATATCAAAGTTGAATAATTTAAATTTATTTACAAAAAAAGGATGGTATGAATTGAAATCATTTATGAAAACCAAGTTCAACAAAACTTTTCCTTATTTTCAATGTGAAATAACAGGTTTTCAGTGGTACTGTAATGGAAGATGTGACTCGACATATTTAATTAACTGAACAGACTTTCTCAATCAATAAAAATTGGCCAGTAATTTTTTTTTCAGTATCTTATAATTACATGGACATATCATGTATGCATGAATTGTGTTTAAATATATTAAAGGATTTTGTGTTACAGACGAGCAATGTGGAGACCAATTGGTAACGCTGTCAAGTACAAACAATTCTGTCAAGCCAATGATAATCTATATCCAACCGTATAAATGTCCAGTACCTGGCGCACCTCAGCACTGGACAAAATGTTGCGATCCACCGTCGCATAACTGCTGCAAAATTTCCACTGATACAATGTCGATTTTCGATATTAATCAAACGTAATTTTATTTGTTAATTATATATTTTTCCCTTTTTTTTAAACATTCGAATTTAGGGTTGGGATTTTCGTCGCCGTGGGCGTCGTTATTATCTGCATCGTTATTGGCATTACTGTTATTGTCTGTTGTTGCTGGGAAAAGTGCCCTATGTATTTGATGTGCCGAAGTGAGGCAAAGCCAGATTATATAGGTAAGATTTAACTTCTTCGACAAACTACTTCCAGATGACAGTATGACGGGCTAATGAATATCATGATGAAAAGTTACATCACAAATTACGAAGAACTTATTTTCAAATAATTAATGAAAAAAACCAATTTTGTACAATTATCAAATCCATAAACTTCAAGAAAAGTTAGAAACAAAAACAAAACCATAATACAAACTATAGAGCCAATGCATCATTTACCAAAGCTAGACATGAAACTATTTAATAAGGAAATAATTTACATTTCTTTCTTTTAAATTTGTTTCACATCAAATTTGTAGATTTAGCATCAAAAGTGTCCAGTTTCACTCAATAAAATTTAAATAATTTATGGATAACATTTCATACTATTCCACATTATCAAAACAGTCATTGCAGATATGCCGCTTTCAAGAATTTGAATTGAAAAATGATTGTAATTTAAAACTTCTACTTTGACAAGAATGTTATTATAATCGATGCTGAAAGTTTAATTACTGCAAAATATAATAATATCTGAAGTGCGTTATTGCAATTATTCAAGATTTTACGAAAAACGTCATGCTATAAAAGTGAAAGCTATAAATGCTGACAAATGATGTTCTATTTTCAGCCTCTCCAAAAGACGCCAATTATGCTTCAATGCCTACAGAAAATGAAGAAGAGGTGAAACTTTACTCGCCAAAAACTAGACTCAGTGAAGTCTAGCAATCACCATCCGCTTTTCTTCCGGTTTACAATATAACAAACAGCTGTTCATATGCATTGCAAAATGCAAATATTCTGCATTATTCACTTGTTATGAGGAGATATCTGTATTGACGTTATACACTGTCATGCTTTTATAATGTAATTGTGAAAAAAATTGCAAATAATCGACAAAAGGAGACATTTCTCAGAAAAATAATGAAAATCTTTCTTACCTGTAATGAAGAAGTAAACGATTTTGACTGTTAAAATTTAAATCTCTAAAAATAAATAATATAAGTAAATTAATTTCTAATAAAAATTTATTTCATTTTGAATCAAAAGTAAAAACAACATTAACATTTCAGATTTCAATGAAAAATGTAATATTACTGTAATTTACTTGAGAATCTCAAGCACGGTAAAAAATTCCAAGTATATCTGTGCAGAAAATAAAATTGTTTAAAAATCAAATACAATTCAATTTTCTGTCACATACAGGAGAAAGCTTTCAAGCATAAAGTTATCGAGTTCAACTGCCTGATTCAACAAGAAATTTTTTAACTGATCAATTTACCACGCTACAGACCAAATAAATAAATATTCATCTTAAATGTACAAGTTGCACTTTTTAAGAAATAAAAACATATGTATACTTTTCATTACAAAATTATAAACTGTCAATTATAAAAATATGCAATATATTCCTATATTTCAGCTTTCATTTGTGTTGCAATAATTTTACTGTAAAAATCTTCATGAAACTATTCTCTGTACAAAATACTGATTCATTTTGGCAGCCTTAAATTTTCACATGAAGCAACTTAATTTTCCCACCTCAAAATGTATCAACAATGTGCCCTTCTAAACTGCACAACATAAATCGTACAATTCATAGTGCTGTATTTTGAAAATTTATGCCGTTCATGCAAGCATGAAAAGCAAAATAATTCGCTAAATAATCAAGAATTTAAAACAACATTACATAACAAATGATGGTGAAATATTATGATGGCATTTGAATTCATAACGACATAAAATTCAACCATTTAAGGTTTACCTTAACCTATTTCACTAGTCCCAATTAAAAGAATACCAACTACAATCAATTGAACACATATATCAGTATCATTTAATAACAAAGTAAGATTTATTTTAATAAACTGGGTCACACAGTATGTAATTCACTTTCTTCAAAAACAAGCAATAGTCAGTTTTTATTACCTTTGAAAAATTCAAATGCAAAATACAGAAATGCTTTCAGAAATATCGTAATAGTCAAATTTCAATTTGCATTAAAATAAAATGCACAATTTCAAAAAGTAAAAAGAACTACTTTACAGTATTCTGAAATCCTGACAATGTGTTTACTGTACTCCATAAATGTTGAAGTAAAATTCAAAGACGTTATTTTTGATATATTTTTATTTACACGAGGTAAGCAGTAATTTTTAGCACTGATGAATTAAATTAAACATAAAAGTTTGATTATTTATTTTACAAAATGTAACTACTGATATTTCATTTTTGGGAAATTTTAGTTTGTTTAATTATCATTTTAATCACAGTTTGTTTAATGAGAGAACGTTTTCTCACTGCTTTGAGTTCTCAAACTATTAATAATGATTTTTTTTTATTGTACAATTTATTTGTGCGTAATTCATCATCTTTTTGATTTGAAGCTTTCAAACTGATACTAATAAAATGCTCATATTTTTTACAATGTAATAGTGTTTATTTGCATACAGTTAATGATCGAAGGAATTTAAATAAGTAATAAAATTTTATTTGTTTATTTTTATGTTGAAATTTTTACGTTGCCAGCAATCTTTATTTTGTTGATGTGTGAATTCGGTTATACATTTAATTTCATTGTTTTAAGTTTTTTTAATTAAAAGTTTTTTTTCATTATAACATATCTGTTCGTATTAATTTGCTGTATTATATTGTTTGTATTTATTTGTTTAATATTTGCACAGCGGTGTAATGCAAATTAATTTTATGCATCAATCTTTGCAGTTTTTGTTTTCATTTTCAAGAATGTGTTGTTGCTGTCAATTAACGCAGTTTTTATTTAATTTTGGTAAATTTTTTGTAGCACCGCGAACATTGA
Organism: Trichinella pseudospiralis; assembly: GCA_001447645.1. NCBI lineage: Eukaryota > Metazoa > Nematoda > Enoplea > Trichinellida > Trichinellidae > Trichinella > Trichinella pseudospiralis. Next base: position 263,016 of record JYDV01000018.1, read on the forward strand.
ATTGTTTATTTGAGAATGACATCCACGCTTAACGTTGCATTGCCTGCAAACTGTAATCAGCATGGTATGTAAATGCATTTATTAATTTTCTTTTAAACTCTCAAAATCTTAACTGCGCAATAAGATATCTCATCAAATTTAATGCAGATCTTGTAGTTGTGTGTGAAAGTTCTGCATATGATTGACAGTTTAGTGTGGTTGTTTTAAAAATTTAAAAGTAACATTTTATGGACAACTGCCACAAGTAATATCGAATGCATGCCTAACTTCTCTTAATTGGAAATGATGTTACATTCTTTGAAAAAATGTGTCACTTAGTTTTTGTAAATGATTTTTAATTTCATCAATTTGTAAAAAGAGTATAATTATGGTTGAAATTTTATTTTAAACTTGTTAAAAATTAATTTCAAATTCAAAAGGTGATCTGAGAAAGATAACAATAATAATAATAAGCTTTTTGAACATGGTAAATATTGAATTATCAAAAATATATTTATTTATGGCATTGTAAAATTTTTTTATTTTGTATAAATAAAACTTTGTTATAAATTTAGACCTTCTCAAAAATTTTACCGTATATTGAATGTAATGTCTAAATTTACAGTACACTGATCGTTGACAATTTTCTGGAAAGTTGAATAAAAGTTTTATTATTATGATTGTTTTTTTTCTTTTGTGAATTCATTTTTCTTCTTATGCATATTTAAGCTCGTGAACGCAATAATTTGTTTTTATTAACTCGACTGGCTGTACGAAGTTTGTTAGAACGTGGTATGGCAATGGAAAACCGAACATTGGCTGCGGATGATATTTGTTTGATAAATTTTTTTGTTATATTTGAAAAAGTGCTTCATCACGGTTTAAAGGGTAATTAATTTTATTGCCCATTTGATTTAGTCTAGATGCAAGTTTATTTGTGATTTAGGCGGATTGTTGTGGAAACAAACGGGTCAAGATTTGTGGTATATGTTTCACAAATTGTCTTGCCAGTACAGAAATTTGCTCGAAGCGGTGACGTGCATTGAGCACTTGCCGAATATATAGTAGGCATCGTTTCGGACTTTTTCAAAAAAAACATGCAAATCTTTTCATCTTTCTGCGTAGTATTATTGTACATGCTGTTTTGCTTGGTGTCACGTGGTAAAATTGTGAAAGATTTTTTTTTTGAAATATTTTTCAGTTCTTACATCTGCAGAGTGCGTGCATTGCTCAGGCTTGCTGTCTTACAAAAGAAACTTGCCGATTATATGAATGTATTGATAGAATCAAAAGATATCATAGAGTAAGAATTAAAGGTTGTTTTTTTTTATTCTATATACAATGATTTATTCTTATAATTTATTATTGAATTAGTAATTATTATGAAGAATGGGCCATATTACGTAATGAATCAATGGCGATTCCACTGGTTGGAAGTTTGGTGGGTTTGCGTGTTTTGAATTGTGATTTGTTTCTCAAAGAAGATAATTTAAAAGAGCAGGTAGGCTTTTCAATAATTTTATATTAAATTGTAAAATGTAAATTATATGTCTAAAAAGAGTAAAATTTTCATTAAAACTACAATTTATTTGAATATTATTGTGTTTGTAATTATGTGGAGAATGTTATAAAATGTTTCTGATTGTTATTTTAAATTTAATCAACTGATGTTTATTTTTGTAGCCAAATGATGTTGATTTGAGTTATTTGATCAAACTGCCGAATTTGTCTACTGAAGAAATAAAAGAAATAGAAATGATTGAGTAGACAAATAGTTTTATGATCTGTTTGAAGCAAATGAAAATTTGTTTATTTTCTTTTTTTAAGAAAAGTCGATCCGCAAACCAAATCTACTCTTGATCAGATTAGCTATTTGGAAGAAAGAAACGCATTTTTGCAGTAAATTTTTTCTATCTTTACCTACTGTATTTTTTATTAGTATAATTTAAAATGTTTTTAGAAGTCAGAATGCAAATTTGATGCGGAAACTTCACAACGTTGGAAAAGGATCGACAGCTGCAGTGGATACTGTCACTGAACCGGCAATGCCAGTAAGCAATTTTATTTGCAAAGTTCATATATAATATAGATAATTTTATGAGTTTAGATAGAAGAATGTGGAAATAGTAATATTAGAATGGTTCAGAGAAAGCAAGAAATTGAACCAACAGAAATTGAATTGTTGGAAGCTGAAATTCATCAAAAACACGACACTATTGTTTCACTCAGGCAACAATTGGAAGATGTGAAAAAAATTAACGTGGATTTGTACAGGCAACTGAGAGTAAGTCTGAAAAAAACTCAATTATTTTTGTGGCTTTATTTTATATATTTATGGATGTTGTGGAAAATAATATGTTTTCAGACTCTCGAGAATGCATATCGAGAAAAAGAATCAAACTTTTTGAATGCTAAAAAGGAATATGAAAAAAAAGAAAAAGAACTTGCCGACAAAGCGGTGTCTCATGCTGCTCAGTGAATTTAATTAATTATTAATTAATTATGTTTATTTCTTGAGTAAATTATTATCTTGCTAGTGTTGAAAGCCTCGAAAAGCAGTTGCGTGACAATGAAGATGCCATGAAAACTTTTGAAATTGAATTGGAACGAAGCACAGGGTTGAGGTGTTTGTTTGTTTGTATTTTTTTGTCAATAACAAGTAATTTATATGCTGAAAATGGTTTAGTCGAAATTTTCAAGCGATGTTTCGTGATGAAGTTGCGGCGAAAAAGCAATTGCAACAAGAATTGGAAAATGAGCAAAAAGAAAATTGTCGACTGAAAGAACTTTTGCAAAATTTCAACAACACTGAAGAAGTATTTGTTTGTTTGTTTGTTTGTTTGTTTGGTTGGTTGGTTGGTTGGTTTTTATTCAAATCAGCAAATTTGCATTTTCAGATCAATAAACAGCTTCGAGAAGAGTGTACTTCGTTGAAGACTCAAATTAGAGAATATGAAAAGTCGTTGGAAGAAGTTGGCGTTCATCTTTCTCAGTAAATTGTCATTTGAATTGTTTAATTTGTTTATGTTAATAACTTGTTTATTTATTTATTTATTTATTTATTTATTTATTTTTGCTTTTTATTCAGATCAAAACTTAAAGTGGAAGATTTGAAAGAAGGCTTATTACCATTTGTAGATGCACGTTGGGTTGATGATAAAAATGTTCTTGAATGTCAAAGTTGTAAACAACGCTTTTCCGTCAGCCGTAGAAAGGTTTTTCTTTTTTGTATTAATTAATTATTTTCAAATTCTATTTCAAGAAAAAGAATTTTTTGAGTAACTACCGTAAGTTTGTTTGTTTATAATAAATTTATGAATTTTATTTATTTAAGCATCATTGCCGTAATTGTGGAGGTATATTTTGTCAACAGTGCAGTGAAAATTCATTGCCATTGCCATCAAGTTCGAAACCTGGTCGTGTTTGCGACGCTTGTTTCATACTTCTTTTGGAACGTTTATCGGCCAAGAACATTCCACGTTCATAATAATAATAATAATAATAATAATAATCCAAGTCTAATCTTATTTATTTATTTATTTATTGATATTTTGAAAATTAAATTATTGGAATGTTTTCAGAATCAGATTGATTTTTGTACTTCTATTCGACAGATGTGATTTTTGATGATAAAATTGCAAGCAATAAATTAAAAGTCTACTAAATTAGATGAATTTTATTGAAAATTGGTATTTTGCGCCATATATATTTTATTAACAAGTTATTTTTTTGTTAATTAATTATTTTTAGAATAAATTTCTTATTCAGATCTATCATGAGACGACGATGGCGTCGTCCATTTCGAATCAAGCAGACGGTGCTGTTTTTGTACATGTTTATTGGATTTAGTCTTTATGTGTGGTGTAGAAAGTGCTTTATTTTTTTGCTTCCTCATATTGCTTTTGCGGAAAATTTGAAAGAAGAAGAATTAGGCAAGAAATAAATTTAAATTTTTTCCAAATAGAAAAAAACACTTTTCATTTCAACAACTGTGTTCTGTGTAGGTTTAATTATAAGTTCATTTGTGAATGCATACTTGGCTAGCAAATTCATATCCGGTATATTGTCCGACCATATCAGTGCATCGATTCTTTTCGCTTGCGGTTTATTTATTTCTTCACTCTGCGTTGTGGCATTTTCATTTGCCAGAACTGTATTTGTTTATTCATTTTTTTGGTTTATCAGCGGTATTGCCCAAGGGTGCAGTTGGCCCTCGTGTATGAAGTTATTGCAGCAGGTGATGGAATGTGATCAGCAGCAGTTTCTGATATTTTTAAAATTATAATGTTTTTTTTTATAGTCTTATGAACCAGCTCAATTGGGTACGATGTGGTCTCTTGTCGCGTCAAGTATTAATGTAGCCGGTGCTTTTGGACCTATTGTAATGCCACTTTTGCTGAAAAGTTGTGGCAATTGGCGTCTTGTATTTCGAATGACAGGTTTGTTTGGCTTTTGGAATCTATAAATCATGAGGTGACGTTGTTCAGAACGTAATATATCTTTTGCTTTGGAATTGATAAATTTATTTGGAAAAATTTCCATATTTATTATATATTTCATTGCATTTTCAGGGTTATTTTGTATGCTTTGGTCAGCTTTATCATTGATAGCGGTGCTCAGTGTTCTCAAAATTGATAAAGCAAATATTGAAGCTCAGTCTGTTCAATCGCCCAGTTCAATTTTTAAATGTATAACAAAATTTGCGTATTTCTCTGCTCGCATTTTAATATTGTGCTGTTTGACTTTTCAGGGTCTCACTGGCGCTCAGTTATTAGCAACGATTTTTTGAGATGGTTGTCATTGTTTTATTTTATTACATTTTTTATCCGAGCTAGTTTTGAAAATTGGGCAGAATTGGAACTTGTTGAAGCAAAGGGTGTGTCTACGATAAATGCCGCTGCTTTTGCTAGCGCTTTTGAATTTGGTGGTATTGTCAGCGGCATTGTCTCGGGTTATATAACGGATGCATTGGCTGCCAAGAAAGTAAGCTGTTTTGATGTGTAGATCATAAACGATATGATACAAATGAAATATTGTTATTATTACTATTATTTAATATTTGTTTTTGTTGAATTTTTAGACACAAGCAGATCGGGGTAATGCTCGGATGAAGCTTGCGTTTATCTTTTCAGTTGTTACGGTGTTTGCTTTTCAGCTTCTACGTTTTTCAACTGTACCACAGTTTATTATTATTTTTTTACACATTTGATGTATATGTATATTTTTTTCTTAGGGTATGTTAGTTTTTTCCGGCTTTATCTTAGGAGCTTGTTTGTATGGGAATGTGAACGTTTTTGGTCTAGTTGCTGCTGAAATGGTTCCTCTTCATCTCAGTGGTCTGTCGCATTCTTTGGTTAGCCTAGCCGGAAGTGGTTGTGTTTCTTTTTTTTCTTACTAAATTATTATTTCATATTTATTTCAAAGTAAGTGTCCATTTGGTTTGTTGTTTGTTTGAATTTTTTTCAGCTGGTGCTGTGTTGTCTGGCTATCCAAATTCCCTAGTGGCCAGTCGTTTTGGATGGACAGCAGTTCTGCTTATACAAGAAGCATCTAGTGTCGTCTGCGTTTTGACAATGCTCGCCGGTCGGCACATCAGCACTAAAGCTGATTAATTAACAAAATCAGGAGAAGTTATATATATATATATATATATATATTTATTTATTTATTTATTTAGATCCTCAGCATCATTGCTACTGTTAGTATTGTTTTCAAAGTGCGCACAATTGTGATAATAATTGTTTGAAATAAAAGTTATCCTTTGATAGATTCATTTTGATTGAATGGAAACGAGTACATCTCTGTAGCAATTTTACATTTCACAACTATACAGTTTCACTATACATTGCGATAAGTTGTTTCTTTCAGCTTTTTCAAAGAAAACAGAAACAGTAAATTTTTATCCATAAAACAACAATTACATGCAAGATACTGAATATTTATATCGAATTTTGAAGAGAAAAAAGGTAATTCTTATGTTATGGATATATTTTTATTTATATTGTTATGGATTCTGTATTATAATATATTATATTGCAGTATTGATGAAATTGTAATAAAATTTTTTTTGATTTCCATTTTTAGATGTCTCGAAATGTTACTGCGGCTACGATTTTGGTTGTTTGTGGTATATTGTTGCAGCTGTCGTTGCATCGAATTGAAGAGGGACATGTTGGCGTTTATTATCGTGTACTCGTGCGGATTTGGATTTCTCGTTGACGATAATATTAAAATTTTTATTTTCAGGGCGGTGCATTGTTGCGATCTATAAGTTATCCTGGCTATCACTTGATGTTTCCTGTACTTACTTCAGTACGAAGCGTTCAGGTTTGTTAATTAGCGCTTCATTAGCGCTGCATTTTCAATCGAATGTACAGTGATGTTGATTTGCAGGTGACCATGCAAACCGATAAAGTAACAAACGTGCCTTGTGGGACAAGGTTAGTCGGATTGTTATAATTTTTATTCATGTTATATATTTTATGGTTAAATTATTCAAATTATTATTTTGCAGTGGTGGCGTTATTATTTATTTTGAACGAATCGAAGTTGTGAACATATTGGATGTGAATCGAGTTTACGATGTAGTGAAAAATTACACTGTTGATTATGACAAAACCCTCATATTTAACAAAGTTCATCACGAGGTGAATCAATTTTGCAGCGTGCACTCGCTTCAAGAAGTCTACATTGATCTGTTTGGTAAATTTAAATTCTTTTATGAATCACTTTTACTTTTTTACACAGTTGAAATTTATTTTAGATCAAATTGACGAAAGCTTGAAAACAACTCTGCAAAGCGAATTGAACACAATTGCGCCTGGTCTCAACGTGCACGCTATTCGTGTCACCAAGCCCAAAATACCCGAAACTATTCGTCAAAATTACGAACAAATGTAAAACTGGCAAACTGTTTTTAAATTATATAAATTATTATTATTATTATTATTTTTATTTTTAATATTTTTTATTCAAGGGAAGCTGAAAAGACAAAATTGCTCATTGCGGAGCAGCACCAAAAGTTGGTAGAGAAAGAAGCAGAAACGGAACGCAAGCGAGCTATAATTGGCGAGCTATAATTTTCTCGTGATTTTTGACTAATTTTTTAATTTTGTTTTCAATTTAAAAATTTTAGAAGCTGAAAAAGTTGCACAAATTGCCAAAATTGAATATGCGCAGAAAATTTTAGAAAAAGAATCTTTGAAGAAAATTTCCGAACTCGAAGGTATTTTGTTTTATTTAAAAATTTCAATTACTAATGTTTTTTGTTTGTTATTTGAATGGCGACTGTATGTATACTGTAGATCAAACCTACTTGGCAAAAGTGAAATCTCAGGCCGATGCTGAATATTACAAGGCGATCAAAACGGCAGAAGCGAATAAGGTTGAAATGATAAGAGAAAAATTATTATTTATTTTTTTTAAAGATATTTATTATAATTTTTTTATCAAGGCATTGTTGTCTGCGGAATATTTGGAATTGAAACGTATTGAAGCCGTGTCGAACAATAATAAAGTTTTCTACGGTACGAGTATACCGAACATGTTCTATTCGTCCGGCAGCAGCAGCAGCAGCAGCACATCAACTGATGATAAGAGAACTCAACAGCGGGCTGTTTGTGATAAAGCCAAATGCAAATGAAACTGGCTATTTTCATTAGTTGTTTGTTTGTTTGTTCGTCTGTACACGAATTTAGTCAGTGTTTTAGAGTTTTGTTTAATTTATTATTATTACTATCTTGTTGTTGAAAAAAATTCTAAATGAAACCAAGTGGAAGTTCTTTTTATCTCTTTGATAATAGTCAGAATAATTTTATGATATATTTGATTTTGCTTTTTTCTATAAATTATTTCACAACAAGACAATCAAATCATATTTTAGCTTTCAGTTTTTTCAGTGAATACGGACTTGGAAATGTTCTAGCTGGACACGGGCAATATTGCGCGTCCGGACCAGGAGGACCAATTGGTCCGGGTGGCCCGACTTGTCCTGGATGTCCCGGTGGACCAGGAGGACCAGGCGGACCCTGTGTGAAAGTGAATTCAGTGCTAGAGACGACGTGTGAAATGGACTCAATTCTTACCGGTTGACCGGCCTCGCCCGGTCTGCCTTGTACTCCAGGATAGCCGGGTTCTCCTTTCGGTCCCGGCGGACCACGCAGACCATTCGGACCGCGCATGCCGGGCTTGCCTTTGCCATATTCGAAATCCGCTCCTGGTGGTCCGGGAACTCCCGGTTCACCCGGCGGTCCAGTATGTCCAGGCTGGCCCGCTTTGCCCGGCTTTCCGGCTATTGAAGACGGACGACCGTCTGCGCCTGGTAATCCCGGCGGACCTTTCGGACCTCGTTCTCCGGGGGCGCCAGGATTGCCTTAAAAAATTGAACACGAAGCCGTTTTTACTTTGAAAACACACCAACGATTCTTCTCCATTCTACAGTTTGCTTTACCTGGTTGTCCTGGTGGTCCTGCCGGACAGAGACGACACTCGGACACTCGCTCGTCGACGTAGATCAAATGATCACCGTCTTTGCCGTCCTCGCCCGGTTTTCCCGGCTCACCGGGTAGTCCGTCCATACCTGGAAGTCCTGGTGGTCCCGGCGGTCCGGATGGGCAAGTGCTGTACGGATTACAATCTTAATCATATCAATGATCATCACCATCATTGTGCGGTGGTCATTGTTCACTGCTTACTGCACAGATGTTTGGCTTGTCGTTTTTTCAAGCGTTGATTCGGTAGCACAATGCGGTGTGTGTGAATTTCCACAACATCTTTCCACACGTCGTCAGTGATTATCTGTGAAAATTGAGCAAATTTGAAAATGACAATAAATAAATAAATAAACAATTTCACCTGAAATTCATTCATCTGATGCAGAACATCGTGGCGAAGATCAGCAATCTGCGAGTACAGAATCGGCACCAGCGTAATGCAAGCGAACAACGACACAGCACTGACAACAATGGCGAAATATGCGATCACTTTTGGATTGTTCAATTTCATAATATATTCTTTATTCTATAATAAAAGGTAACTATATATTTATATTTATATTTATATTTATGCAAATTGTTAGGCAAACGTTATTTTGAATATGTCTGTGCCTGTGTAACTGTTCAATGTTTATGTATAATTTCATTTAAATTGCCAGTGTTATCAAAAGACCTAAATTCCATTTGAAGCCGGTTGAAAAGAACCAGTTTTTGCATGCTTTCTCTCTCTCTTGCCACGTCAAACGGATGACAAGAGCGAATCAGAGCTTAACCAAGGTCGTCTTTTATTTCAAATTCTGCTACTTAAGCGAATGAAAAGGGCGGGTCTGTTGGTTGATCAAAATGTTGACTTTAAAAAAAAACTCACTTCAATATTTTTTCTATTCACTAATAATTGAAATAATAATAATAATAATAATCAATTGAAAATTGTTGTAAATTTTCTTTTCTTTTTTTTTTAATTTCACATCATCCGTTCAATGTTCTTAATCGACACAATTGAAAGCGATGAATCTCTGCGGGAAAACTTTCAATTTTGAGACTTTTTTCCAGAGGAGAAAAGCAATATATATATATATATTTTTTTCTCTCTCTCTCTTTTTCAAGTGGCGTCAAGTTTGAAATTTCAAATTGTAAACACTTAACATTGCTAAAATTAGTTTTCAATAGAAAAACATTTTTTAAAAAAATGTAAATTTTATTAATTTTTTCTACTCTATTATTATTATTATTGTTGTTGTTGTTGTTGTTATTTTGCATTGACAAGAAGAAATGAAAAAAGATTTTCAGGATAAAAGTTGTTGAACCAAAAGTTTATTTGTTGTCCAAAAGTTGAACTTGCCATTTTTGTTGCCAAAACATGATCGTACTGTAGAAATTCGATTTTCTTTTTTTATTTCACTGGCGCAATTTTCTTCTTCGATTTGAAAAATCTGCCCTACTTTCTCTTCTTTTATCTTGAATTTCTCTCGACGACCGGGTTATTTATTGTAAGCTTTTTTTCTTTCTTTTTCAAAAATTAAAAATATGCACTTTCCTTCTTTCTTATTATTTTTTTTTCAAATTTAAAAAATATTGTTGTTCTGATTTTTGATTGTCCACATGTTGTTGTTGTTACGATTTTGATTTTTATTTCATGCAAAATTACTTCATATTTATATTTATTGAAAGAAAAAGAACTAATTGTTTCTGATCAATATTGGTGACATTTTTTTATTGCTCTTTATACAATTTTCGTTTCTTGTCTAAGCAAAAATCAGCTAAATATATAACACACACACACACACAAATTATTAATTGAAATGCATTTGAATATTATATACGTATGATGTTTTGATAAAATTTTTATTTTTTATTCTAAATCAACAGTTTGCTTTGGTTCTATAATCTTCAAATTATATTCCAACATATTTATACGTATTTGTTTGTTCAGAAGAAAAAGTAACAAAGAACTTTTTTTTGTAATTTCAATTGACAATAAAAATTTGCATAAAGGTAGTTGTGCTGTTGATGTTTTTGATAATTGTTCAACATCGAATCAGGCTTATATTTATCAACGTTCGATAGGCTGGTTGGGCATTTTTGGTCGTTGGCAGTTTTACAGCGGCGTGGCCGCGATTTCCTAACGCTGCTGTGATTTTAATCGACTGCTAAAAACTGTTTATCATCCATCCTGAATGCTGAGGTTGTTGATTTCCTTTTCATTATATAAGCCGTCAGATACAGTCAACGCTAGCTAGCGGTCGTTGTTTTGTTAATAATCATAATAATAAAATTATTATTATTATTATTATTATTGTTGTTGTTGTTGTTGTAGTTGTTGTTGGCGTTATTATTATCGTCAGCCGGAAATGGCGTAACCCGTACACAAAGTTGACAAACGGCGGAAACGGATCACAATGAACGAAACAGTCCGCCGGAATTTGGCCATGAATTTGCTCATGACTGCTCAGATTTGTACAAGCGGCAGCTTCAACGTCAGCTCACGATTTTTCCATCACGCTGGCGTGACTTAAATTTTAGCTACTGCTAGCATCAAAACAAACTTCCACTTCAAGTAAGTAACACAAATATTCGTATATTTCCAATTGAACATATCTTCACAATTGAAAAGAACATAATTTTTTTTCATTAATATATATTTTTTTGCATGAATTTGATTATTAATTTGATTATTCAAATGGTTCATTGCTCAAGGCGGGCACGCCGACGTGAGAGCTCTTCTGTGAGGTTGACGATCGACGCAGAAGAGGTCAAGATGCTATGTATGCGTGTGATCTCAGTTCTTGCATGTCATCCTGTATGTAGTACATTGATCTCATATCAGTTGAGGTGCTATTGATAATATTTTCCCAACAGCTGAAATGAAGAAATATGAAAAATGCTACGATTTCATTTAAAAGTAAGTAGCAGCAGTTTTTCTTAGAATCGGTGATTTGCAAAAGAAATTTGAATCTTCTCGAAATCTCTGTACTCAATTGTTGTTGATTTTGAAAATATTTTTTACACATAATAATAAGGGCGTATGTAATTAAGTGACGAATGCAAGTTGAAATTGTGAAAAGAAAATTATTCCACTGGGATTTTTTCTTCAATCAAAACTGTCAACACAGTTTGTGAACAAAAGAAAAATCCCAACTTCTTTTACAAAATTATTTCCGATATTGTTGTTGTTGTCCTTTACCTTTTTGTTGAATGCAAGCATGGAAAATTTTCCCTTTTAAATCATCATACAAACAAACAAAAAAAAGCAATCCATCATAATTAATCACACAATTCGAGATGGTTTTCACTTTTATCTGAGGTCTTTTTGAAAAAAGAAAAGTCGCATATTTTGACCTGAATTTTCATTTTCATCACCGACCGGCTTTTCGAGGTTTGCTAAAATTGCTTATTATACTTAAGTAGCAGAGATGAATGATGTACCAGTTATACCTTGCATGATGCATAATATTTCAATGCTTTTCCAACGGCTGAGTTCATGTGGTGAAAAGTTTCGCAGAGAACATTAAAATGCTTATAAAATGGCAATAATCTTTTTCAAAGCCGCTGTCGACCTTGACACTTTGGCGCGTGCTGTTCGTTTTGCATTCTCTTAGCTACTTGACACGGGACATCCCGTGCACCACCACCTCTTCACGGTGCATCTTTTTCGGTCGTCGTCGATTGATGAGCTCATTTTGAAGAAGGAAACCGTTTAATTGTTCAAGTTCCGTTATTGCGATTATCAAAACTGACTGTGTAATTGCAAATTGTTCACCGTCATCATCATCATCATCAGCGGAGCACATATTTTGCATATTCATTGATTATTCATTTTTTTGCAGCAATGTTCTCACCTGTTCTCTTCTTGTCAAGTTCAGTTCCTCTTCTTGTTCTTCTTCTGCTCAGTTGTTGTTCTTCACTTGCTAAATTACAAATCCCACAATGCAGCAGAACAAGCTTGGTTACAGGTGTGATGCGTTCGGTCAATTTGGACACCACAGAAATGACAATGACCACAACAATGCAAACGCAGATCGGCTTGCACGAGACTGGCTGCTTTTTTGTCAATCTTCATCCGGATAATCTTATTTCATTGAACGACACAATGGAAGAGTCCATCTTGACAAGCAACACCAGCTTGTTGCACACGTTGCGCTACGAAAGCACGCACCAATTGTATCCTGTACGTCAGCAGTATATTTTTGCAATACCGGAAATTGATTCCGACTGCATTTGTGATTGTCCAGGAGGTGATGACCACTGCGCGGTTGATTATGCTTACAAAAATTGCACTGGCGACAACCGAGGAGCATTCTGCGTGCACACCTATCATCCGCACCAGTCGGCTGCTGGATGTCAACTTGCCGGCGAAGCTGATATTTGTTGCAAGCTCATCGTGAAGCCGTATCAAAATCGACGCTACGTTGCCGTCTACATTGGTCAACCGTTGACCGTGGCCACTTTTCACTATCAGCTTTACAGCAAGCAGCAGCACGATCAGTGGCAAATGTTGCACGACCAGCGTTTTCAAGTTTGTGCAAAACAGTTTCAAAGTGCACTTAATTCAAAATTTTACTGTTGATTTATTTTCCATTTTCAGGCAATCACTGGCCAATCTCAACGTGTACAGTTGGATCAGGCTGGCTTGCAGCTCCAGTTGGGCGATTTGAAGCCAGTCTGGCAGCTCAAAGAAGGCATGTACGTTTTTGATTTGAACGGCGACAATTTCACCCTACGCCACGGGCTTCCGATCAACCGTTTCCACGAATACAGCAGTCACAAGTTGGGCTGGCTGCGTTGGCAGAGTGCGGAGAAGCGTTGGACCGTACGCAATGGACGCATCAAGTTGCAAGCTGCGCATTTCGTGCAGACGGTCAACTGCCTTGCCCAAGAGTATGCGGAAACGTACAACGCTGACTTTTACGTTCCTGGTAAAGATAACGGCGAGAAAGCGTTCTTCGTCGGACATCCAGTACAGGAGACTGAACGTTGGATCCGCACGTTGGAACTGGTCGACCGGAGCAGTACGTCCAGACAAATTTCCGTTGAACAAAACCAATCGCCAGCAATAAGCATCACGCTCAGCTTCAACAGCACCGTAGGCATGACCGTACTGTATCACGGCTCGGAGCTTGGCGAGTTCGTCGCCACTATACATTTGGATTCTCATTCCAACCGCTTCATCAACATCACCGCCATGAATTGCAAAGGTACACTGATTGGTCAATTGTACCGGTCGAACATGCAACAAACAACTGAACTGGTGTTCAGCAGTTACGTGGGCGGTGAGGATCGGTTGCAAAATAGCACTATTCGAATCGGTGCCCCGGCCACGGTCAACGGATCCCGGTGGCTTTGTCTGCAACCGTACGAAAAGCCCAAGTTGCAGAAATGTCGATGGGCAACGTTCAGCGCTCAGCCGTTGCCCAAAGTAGAACTACCTCACAGATGGACTCAGGCTCAGGGTCACTGTACGGATTGTAATCAAATTTCGGTAAACAACTTCCTCAAGTATCTCAATCCGGCCAACTGGACACAAGGCGTTAACGGTTGGTCCGAAGCTCTGGCCGTAGGCTTGGAAGTGGCTTTCTATTTGTTGTTGGCAGTTATCCTGTGGGCAGTTTGTCGACGTTTGATCTGCCCCGTTTTACGTTGGACAGTTTGTGGAAATGGCAGAAACAATGCCAACAAAATGTGAAATTTGAACAATTCAACGCTTCATCATCTTCATACGCTCAAGCCATAATTCGAACCCGGTTTGTAAAAATACGTCTCTCTCTATCTCTATCTGTTTGTCGACACGACGTGTAGAATATGCTTGTGAGTAAAACTGAACAGCACAAATATTTTTTTTCAGAAAATTAATTTATTTAAAATTATGTTCAATTTCACCACATTCATACGATCAAACTTACGTTATTCTCTCTTTTTGATCACGTCCGAAGAGATTAATCAACTATATTTTTACTGCAACTATGTTAAACAGTACACAACTCCACCACCACTACTACTACTGCTCTATTCTTCAAATCAACTGCTTCAATTGGATGGATAATTAATTTTTTGATTCACATTACGTCAACTATTCAATTTCTTACTTTTTTGTTCTACATCGCATCCCCGTACGTACATAAGTGTATTTGTTTTACATTCAAAGTGTTCATTCAACGGCAGTTCAAGAAGTTGTAAATTTATTAAACACCTTCAACAGTAACGGCAAGTGAAGCAAAACAAGCGTGGCAGCTGAAGTTGGAAAATTCCTATTTTTGTCTTTTTCATTTCTTCGCCTGACGACGTTTCCTTTTCAAACGACGCATGCGCTTCTTCTTCCACTTATCTCTCATTTTCAACCAACAAACGAACCAACGAAAATTCTTTACCTAAATCAAAAATATCATCATTCATTCATTTATTTAAAAAAATAATTAACCAACGGAACGTAATCAACATTTGGTCGTAGTATAAAATATTAGCGCAATGTCGAAGCTACAGAAAGCTACAAAACAAGAAAGTAAGTTTGAAATATTGAAAAAAATTATCGATTAATTATAATACAACATAAATAGTACCTAATGAACAAAATAAAAAACTTTTTTCCATGGTATAGTTAAAAGTAGAATAGATTAAATATTATATCACAGTTAAATGCATTTGACATAATACAGTAATTTTGCCACGATGATAAAGACAATGAAGTATGACGTATTATTTATTGATTACAGCAGTGAAATTTCTTTTTATGAACAACTTCAAAGCACATCTGATTAGAATATTAATTGTGTGTTTTAAAATTAATAAATCATACTCTCAAAGATTATTTTTAAACGTTTATTTTCAAACTTGAAAATTTGCATAGTAGGTCAGTGAATTGAAGAACACGGATGTGAGTGAAAGCGCAGCCACTGAAACAAACACTTTTCAGTGACAAAGACATCAATCACTGTAAGAAGTGTACCACTTTAAAGTAAGCACATTAATAGCATATGATAGTATTACAATAACTCGTCGGAGAATCCTTTTGTTTTGTTCATTTTTCAACAGATACGATTTTGCATAATTAATTTTTAAAGAATTGAGAATTTAAATTCAAAATTATTGTCATTTTAGGCAATGATTTTGATTCTACTTGCGCTTGATTATTTGTAAATGAAAAAAATTCCCAAATTCAGCAGCGTCAGAAGCAAAATATCACAACAACAAGTTCAGTTCAGAAGTTTAATATTGGCCTATCAGTGCCACACATAACCAATACAACTTGTATTAGGTATTCAACAGCATTTCATTTTTTCGCTTGCCTTCTCTTTCGTTTCAAACGACGCATACGCTTTTTCTTCCACTTCGCGCGCATATTTATCCAGTATCACAGTGATCACACAGTAATTACCTAAAACAGTCGATCATGTACTAAAAACAAGTCAGCACAACAGATTGTAAGTATTCATTTCATCTGCTAGAAAAAACAAAACTTCAAGTGCAAGTAAATCGAACTAACATTCACCAAGTTAAGACTAAGAAATAAACATACGCTGTGAGCATTTACACGCTAAATTTATTTATAAATTAGCATCAAATAATAAAAATCTTCACAAGTTAACAACAACACTTCGAAAAATTACAAAGTTTCGTTACAGACGTAGAAATTTTGCGAAAACTAACATTACAGTATTCACATAATTCAAGCAAATTTTTACAGTACTCGTATAATTACAGTAATATGCTCTTTTATTATAAACACTTAATAGACTATTTATTATTATATTTTTTAATTTAATAATTATTAAAATTAGTAATGACTGATTAATTAATAAATTTTAATATATAATGCATATTATGTAATCATTAAAAAGCAACAATCACTTAATAAATTGAGTGCAAAACAAGAATTGACAGTTGTCAGTCAACGGAAAATTACATTAATCATTAATAATTTGAAACAAACTGCAGTTTGTACTTTAATAAAAGAAATGAAATGACTCTTACTAAATATTCAAACTATGTATGTGTTATATGTTCAAATAACAAACCCTAGCTTAAAAGTGATAAAATTGACAAGGCCGCCTTGTCGTTCAAAAATGAAACTTTTCTTAAAGAAAAGCACAGAATAAAGTATGGTTCTTGCAAGAAGTTACTTTATAAGTAAAATCCTTAGCTTTTATTGGGTTTTACTAAATTGCTTATTATGCATAATTACAATAAATTATTAAGCATTTTTACGTTAAAAATTGTTTTGATGCTGTGGTATATGATTTTTACTTTTTATATCTAATGTGGAATTTTTATATTTTAAATTTTACGCATCTGCCAAAATTAACATCTTACTGTATAAAAGGTACATCTATTTTATTTTTATAATTTATCTAAGTATGTTAAAAATTCTCCAATAACTGCTGGACTTGTTTATGCAAATAAAATGTTATTCATCAAGAAACTTAAACATCATAGAAAATGTTACATTATATTATGAAATATATAATTAATAATTGCATAAAATTTTTTAATGGTCTAAATTTTAAATTCAAAACAGTATTTTTGAAAACTTCATGAAACAATTGAACCTAATATTCTTGTTTCATATTGTAGAAATTTGCAGTTTAACTTGCTGGTGTTGAATTATTGAAA
Source organism: Trichinella pseudospiralis (assembly GCA_001447645.1). NCBI lineage: Eukaryota > Metazoa > Nematoda > Enoplea > Trichinellida > Trichinellidae > Trichinella > Trichinella pseudospiralis. The sequence continues at coordinate 280,091 of JYDV01000018.1, forward strand.
AAGTCGTAGGTATCACGGTTTAATTGATTCTTTCAAATCAAACTTTTGTTGTCTTGCAGTAAATAAGCTCAATTTGGCTTAAACGTTTGAACAATAAAAAGAAAAAATAAATTTTCAGTTGATTATATTTATTTAAAGGAAATGCATGGTTTAATAGATTTATTAACTGAGTATTTTATTTATGATTTTTATTTTAGCTGTTCTGAAATTTATTCTACCTTTGCGTTGATTTAGATGGTTCGATCGAAGAAAGTGAAGAGTGAATCGTCTAGAACCATTTGTTCATCAACAAACGACGAAATCAATGGTAATTTTTTTGGCACTGTTTTTTATATAGTTTATGATCAATTTCTTTTGTAGCATTTTGTTAAAACTGCATAACAAATATTTAAGTGAATTTAATTATTTAATCAGTGATTTATTTATTTGCAATAATAATTTTTTTGTATCATTTATTAGGTGTTAACACTTTTATTGTAATTGCATGATACATTTGTTATGTTGTTTGTCTTCTTTAATTGTATTTTATTAAATCGTCTTCTAGAAGATTAAAGAGTGAAACAAATCAGTAGTAATTTGATGTATTAGAATGCAATTTCAAGGTAGATTTAACAAGATCGATAAGAAAAGAAATTTATTATTTTCCATTTTTGAACCATTTATAACTGTAGAGGATAGCGACTGTGAAATCTATGACGTGAAGATTTCAAAAAGTTCAAAAAGCACTGGTGAAATAAATAAAAAACCAAAATCGCAGAAAACTGGCGGATCGAAATCTAAAAGAGGTCAACTGCGAACAAAATTGTCGATTGGTGATTCTGATGATCATCTTTCTTCGGATGGTGGAAGTTCTGATTTAAGCCCAAAATTGAAGAAGCTGAAGCAAAACAATTCAAAGAAGGTAGAAGAGAATGTTAATAATGGAATGACATTAGTTTATTTGATTTGAATTATATATAGAAAGATGTGGAGTCGAAGAAGAAAAAAAAATCTCGGTTATATTTATCCGATGACAGTGAAGAAAACACGAGCAGTGTAAGTATTTTATCTTTTTTTACTTTGTTGAATTCGGTTCGAGTTTGTTCGGATTTTGTTTATTTTAGAATTTGCATTCAAATGATGAAAGTGACGAAATGCATGATGATAAAAAGCTACTTGCAACAGTAAGTAGCATCTTGATTTTTGTGTTATTTTTATTAGAGATTTGAATTGCAATTTTGCGAGGGAAAATGTCACAACCAATTTGACTGGAGGGTATTATTTCAAATGCATGTAATACTACTGAATTTTCAAATTGTGCAAAAAAACAAATCGAAATCTGAATTGTTCTTTTTTTTAAACGAAAGTAATCTTAGAAAAATCAAGTGAACAAAATTGATGTTGGATTGAATGATGAGACTGCTGAGTCGAGTTCTCATTCCAGCTCTTTGTTGGACTGTGATGATGGTGATGATGAAACTGGAAATAAACAGATATCTGAAACGGTATTTAAATTTTTATATTGTTTTTGATGAAAACTGTATTGTGAATTTTTGTTTGGAGAAAAATATTACTAATTCAATTTAGCCAAAACTCTAGTGTATTGTTGTATTTTTAGAAAAATCTTAACAGTTTCATCATTTCAGGAAGAGGTAAAACGCAATGATGAAAAAAATACTTCAGATGATTCTTCGTCAAGCGATCAAAACGATACAGAAAGTGGAATGGAAAAATTCAAAAAAAAAGTACCATTTGTTTGATAATTTCGATGGGAAAGTTGTGATGTTTTGTTTTTTTTTGTACATTTAGGCAGATTTGAAAAATCAATTAGATGAAGAAAGTGATTCAGGATCTTCTTTGCCATCATTGAATAGTGATAGTTCTGGAGACAGAAATAAACGCAACAAAAAATCTGATGAGAAGAAAAGCAAGAAGATGAAGGTTGATTATTGAATTTTGATGTTTTTAATTAATTAATTGATTAATTTTGTTTTCCGTACACTTTTACGCTTTACGATTTTAGCCATCATCAGAATCTGTTGACGAATTGTCTGTACTTCGACGATGCATCCGTGTAGCGGGTCTTTTCCCAAACTACAAAAGTCTGTTTGTCGATTGTAATTCTGATGGAGAAAAAGTGAACGCAATAAAAGCTTATTTTAGAGAAAATGGATTTAAAGGTATCGCGCAAGTATTTTTATATGTGTCTTGCACATACGTACGTACGTATTAATTTTGCATTTACAAATTTGAATTGCTGCAGGCAAACGTATAACGTTGGATGCTTGCAAGAGGTTTAAAAAACGAAAAGAGGAAGAGAAAGAAATTGCCGGTTTAGACATCAAAAATATCACAGAATGTATTACTGTTAATAATAATATTAATTAATTAATTAATTAATGTTTGTCATTTTCATTCATTTTTTATTCTTTTGTTTAGCTCGACTTCGCCAGCGTAAAGATCCGTACATGCTATTTCAGCCATCTTCTTCAGATCAATCTTCGTTTCAACAGACCCCCAAATGGAAAGAATGCATCAAACACAGCGATTTGTTCACTGAAAGTGAATAAAGCTAAAAAATCAAGCATTCAGTGCTTTCTCTGCAGTATAGTAGAATTGGTTCGTCAAGACAATCTTTTTTTTAATTAAAGAAACAGTAAACATTGGCACTGAGAAAAACGTAGTACGGTAATGAAATGAAGTAAAAATCCAGTATATACATACATATTATTTGTACATGTAGTATGCAAATTTTGTTGTTGGCAAAAGTGGCAAAGAGAATGATGGAAACAGAAAAGGATAAAATAATGTTTTTTTTTCATTTTCACAATTATTAATTTAAACTTGCGTAGCTCGTACTGGTCGTTTGCGATTTGTTGGTCTTTTCAAAGTTGAAAAAGTTTGATATTCACATGGTCTAGATGATTTCACCGTGCGACTTTCAACCGCAACAACACTGGATGTACGTCGACTTTTTTGCTGATTAACACCACCGACAACAGCTGCTGATGGGATGCAGGAGCCGGTTCGATTTGGCAATTTACGCAAAATTGTTGCCTTCTCTGATGGACGACCAATGGCTTCAACTTGTTCAATCAGTTCTTCTGTTCCAACGGTATCTTTGGACTTGCCGTTTGCAATCACACTAGATGGACAGTCTACAAAAATACAACAATTCAAACTTCAACAATGCGGTTGTTATTTTATAAAATTGTGTTGGATGTGTATGCTTTTTCAAGATTTTTGTCATCAGTAGAAAAAAAATGTAAGTATTTTCTTCAACATCTACATTTTTTCTCTACGTTCACTTTGCAAAACGAACGTGTAAACAAAGAAAAGCAAATTCGTTCACTGAAAGCAGAAATAACAATAATAATAATAATAATAATAATATAAACCGAGCCTATTTTTTTAAAAAATTATTATTCATTCTTCCGGCAAACAAATTCTTTGTCAACAACAATTCATTCATCCATTCACCGTTACTCAACTAACTCACTATCGGCAACTAACAACGACACAAATGTTACCCTGCGTAGATTAAGCAAAAGAAATTTCTGCCACAGCTCATCATGCGCTCTACGGATATCTTTTCAACATCTTCTACCAATATATAATAAGCTAGTGTGCTTTGTGTGAATATTGTTAAACGACGATCTTTTTTACCTTTTTAGCTTGTTAGTGAATCGAAAAAAGAAGAATCAAATATTTTCTCATGTTAGATTAGACAACGTGCTGTTCAATTTTCACATTTTTTCTACAAAAAGTGAATTTTTTCAATTTCTTTTTTTTCTTTTTAAAATTTTCATTCTAGTCACTACTACTACTACTATATCTATATTCACTGTTCATATACTACTCCACTTACGACGACTACTACTGCCGTTGCTAGCAGTGACACCGGTATGTTTAGCCGGCTTGACATCGTCTGACAACGACGACGAAGATGAAGACGAAGAAGCAACAATAAACGAATTAATAATTGCCTCCAACTGCGCAATCTCAGGTTCCACCGCGCCATCCGTGTCCCTGACCACAGCCGCCTCTGGCGGCCACGTACGTACCTGATGTTGTTGATGACCGTGTTGATGTACATGATGATGATGCTGGTGCTGGTGGTGATTGTTATTTGCATTTTGATTTGTCGAAGATGACTGTTGATTCTGCTGCTGTGCATGGACAGGAGATGCAGCCGATTGTGGTGTCAAAACTGATTTGCGATTTCGAACATTTTGCCTTCTATCACCATTGCTAATTCCATTAGCACGTTGTTGTCTTGGTTGACCGGCAGAATTTCCACCAACTGATGATAACGACGTATCATCTGAGGTACAAGCCCATTGTTGTTGTTGTTGTTCTCTGTAATGCATGGCAGTACTGTAACTGGGTGGAGGTGCAGTGTGCTGCTGCTGCTGTTGTTGTTGTTGTTGTTGATTGCTTTGATTGTTCGTCAACCTACGAGCAATGTGCGGTAATGAAGATGCAAATTTCGATCCTCCGCTCACATAATCCGGTAGCGCTATTCTTCTGGTCGCAGATGGAATCTGACTTGGCATTATCAATCCAGTTGGACCATAAACTGTTGAAAAATGGTCAACGGAAATTTTATAAGCTGCACCACTCGTCGAAGGATCAATGTTGTGGCTATTATTATTATTATTATTATTATTATTATTATTATTATTATTATTATACACCGGCGGCAATGGTAAAGGTAATGATGGTGGTGGTGGTGGTGGTGGTGGTGGTGGAGGCAGTGGTGGATTGCTGCGAGTCCGTTGAGTGGTATTTTTCTGCGTAGCAAATGATATGCTCGGTTCCATCGGTGATGAGACGGAACCTTCGTGTAACATCCTCAACCTGGACAACGCCGGCGACGGATGATGCTGTGGCAACGATGCCAAAGTAGTTGAAGATGATGCGGGCAAACAAGCGACAGAAACGGCGGTTCCAATTCTACAGCTCACTCTGCTTTGTACGGGCAAGTAGTCAGTTTTTGTCGACGACGTTCGAACTAATTTCGTTGATGCTTGCTGTTGCTGTTGTTGTTGTTGTTTGGCTTTTGTCAAAATTGTCTGTCGAATCAAATTCAAATCCTCCTCCTGACTACGAACCGTTTCCTCAAGACGACAGCGATGCGTTTTTTCCATTTCCAAGCATTTTCGACATTCAGCTAGCTCAGCCCGAACTGTGGCTAGCAATTTCATGTCAACATCCGGTGCAGTTTTGGACATGCGTTGGCGTTCTTCAACAAAACGCACCAACATCTGTCGACGCTCTTGCAACAAGTACAATACCATTTGCTTATGCCGTTCTTTCTCGTCAGCCAACGCTTGTCGAGTTTTCTCTAAATCCGACCGCACAGATTCCAATTCTCTCTTGTACATTTCAGTCTGTGAAAATTATTCATTGATAAATTTATGTAAATATATATATTTTTTTTTTATAATTTTTATTTTAGAATAAAATTCAAATCATTCATTTCTCAGTATAATACCTCTTCACGCAACTTGTCACGCTCTTTTTCCAACAGCATGCACACATCATCGCCTTGTTCAACTTCTTGGGCACGTTTTCGTCGTTCATGTTCCAACTCACGCACAGTTTTCGCATGCCGCTTTATTACAGTAAGTAATACCTAAAAAAATTGTTTTTTAAACTTTCATTTCTGAAGTCAACAATTCAACACATAAAACATTTAAATCAAGCAAATTTATTTTTCAAATTATGATGAATGAATATAATTTTTTCTTCGATTTTTTTCATTATCTTTTTACATCATTAGTGTAATGCTTTTCAAGAAAATAATTTTAAGATCGGTATGCATTTTCCTTTAGGAATTGCAAGGAATCCTTTAGGCAATTTGATTAGTGACATTTCGAAAAAAAACTTTTCTTTTTTAAATGCAACTTCAAAATATCACAGCTGTTTGCGTATGATTGAATCGCAATTTCGTGATATGATGCTTGAACAAGATAGAAAAGAAAATTACTTTTTTTTAAAATAATATATCTATATATCAAATGTACATAAGGAAATATTTCAAAAATTTCAACAGCAAAAAGTAAAGACAAAAAAATTCAACCTGCTTAGCTCGTAAATGTGCTTTTCGTTGACTAGAAATCAACTTTTCCAACTGCATCAATTGGGACTCATAAATTTGCGTCACATCCGATTCTGATGCTTCTTCACCAGGCGAAGAATCACAATACGATGAGTCACGTTGTAATGCGGAAAACGGCTCTCTCAAACCCAGCTTTCCGTATTTCGCTTGCGCAAGCAGCTGTTTAGCTTTCTCCGCTTTTAAAGTTGCAATGGCTACATCCCGAGCTTGCACTTCACCTTCCAAACAGCAGAGCAAACGCAAAAGATCCGATCGACTTAATTCAGAAACTGACGATATGGGTGTCTGAATGAGCAAAATTAAACCGATATGCATAGAATAATAATTAATAACCAGATCAAATTGGCCAAACTGTATAATATTTTTCACCTATCATTTCGTACTTGTCATTTAAATTAATTAAACACTTTTCACATTTAAAAAAGAAATTAACTAACGAAAACAAATTGACAGAGATTTGAAGCATTTATGAACATTTTCTTCATCGTATGGGCATTGTTGCTTATAATTGAAATAACAGTTGTTTTTTTCAATTAACTTTTGACAAGGAAATTTAGCGAAAACTTAAAAACACCAGCCAACTTTATTCTAAAACAGGCACGGCAATCTGTCTGTCACTGAAGTGTTGTTCAATCGCTTCTTTCAATATTAAGTTTAAATTCTTTTCAACTAGTTATACAGTGAACTTTATTGAACACAAATCAAAAGTTCGCAAATAAAATTTCCACCATCCATTCTGTGATGCCTTGGGCAACTTTTGCACTTGCACACATCCTGCTTTTAACATCACCAACGAGATGTTCTCCCTGTGGTTAGCTATCAAACAAAAAGTATTAAAACCCAATATTTCTGCTGATATTTTAATAATGTAAATCAAATTACATTAAAGGTCGCGTCTAACGTATTGTCCAATGCAACCGTGAATGACGATGTAAAATTTTTTTTCATTTAATTAGAAAACTAAGTAATACTGTTTAAAAACTGATAGCTAAGAATTTCCGTGCAATCAAAATTACAGGAAACCTTAACTATAGTCTCAGTAAAACAATGTAACTAATAAAAAATGAAAAAAAACAACTGGCCCTCTTTTCAAACTTACAGATGATGGCGATTGTGCAGAATCCTCTTCATTTAAATCGTCATTCAGTATCGGTTCTAATGCAGTAGTATCCATAACATTTGAGAAAAAGATAAATTTTCTAGGTGAACATGAACGTTCCCTCTTATGCTGTCTGGATTACTGTAATTAAGAAGCACTAGGTACAAATTTACAATATTAATTTTGATATGTTCAAATCGGCTTAAAACCCATATAATGCCTGCTTTACAGGTTAAACTCCAAAAAAACTGCTTATTTTTTTTTAATATAAAAGGTTATATATATATATACATATATATGCGAAAATTTTAGGTTCTAACAAGAATTCATTCATTTGTAGATATTGGCAAAGGAAAACTGGTTTTATTATGGAGAAATTATGCATAAGTAAGTATGCTTTTAAAATACATTTTAAACCTTCATTTTAACGTTAAATTAAGTAAACGATCAAATTGTAGTTGTACACATTTTTCATCTAAAAGAATGCGAGAAAACCACAAAAATAAAACAATTAATCTGCCTGTTGATATTCCTACGCTGTTGAAAATTAAGTTTAGTCTGTTTAATTTGAAATTTTATTCTGAAATTTTCCTATGTTTTTTTTGCAAATATTTGCGTTGTTCACGAATGATACGCACTGCAACAGTCAAGGAATGATTGAGTAAGATAATACTTTATTTTAAAATAATGAACAAAAAATGAAATAAACTTGTTCTCTTGTTCATAATAATAAATCATACATTTCAGCTTAAAATGCAGCTATGAAACTTCATCTTCATTTGCCATCATATTGGCGATTCCATTAGTGATCTTAAACGGTCTTCCTGTTTCTGGGCAATGCATATAACCATCAGTAATTTCAATTTCGAACATCGCATGATGCGCTTTCTTCAGAAAATCTTCATTTTCTTCCCAATCAACGGGTTTCTCGTCAGGAAGTTCTTCACCTATATTCAACGAGCGCACTGCTCCAGCTAAAGTGCTCCAGTCCAATCGCGCCATCATCTTCTTCACAAGCTCAGCATCAAAAGGTTGTTCCACAATCTCATAAGTACATGTCGACGATAACTTTAATGGATATCCTGTGACTACACCTTTGAGAAATTTTGTGGACAAGAAATTATGCAAAAGTAACTTCATATTAACCGTTACAAAAAAAGCTTGAAAACAAATTTACAAGATGATATCAAAGAAATGTGCTGAATGCAACAACAAGGAACGATTACAAGCAGCTGTGGAAGGGTTTAATCAACGAAAGCCCTTATGCTTATTTTTACGAACAACAGTAGTACTGTACGTTTGTTCATTTAACTAGTTCAACAAGTAAAGTTTGGTCGTATAAAAATTCGGAGATAATAATTAAAAGTTTTAATAAAATAATTTAAAATATTCGCATAAATTTAATTTATAAATGCCAGCTTTTCAATCAAATATTTTTTGTTTCACAATTATACCTACTTTTATGTACTTCTTTTTCCTACTGTAACGTTATTTAACGTAGAAACTTTCAAATTCAGTTATAGTTCGACATCGTTGGTTTTGAAGCAGATTTTTAAATTATTCGTGCTCTCCTTGTTGTTCAGCATGGTAAGATTATTTTACAATACTAATAAAATTGTTTTTTGTTTATAACTGAAACTAAATGGAAAGAAAAGGATAGCAGAATATTTTCAAACTTAGTTCGATATCGAAAATATGTTTTGGAAAATTTTATGAATTTGAGAACAGTTTTTATCATCTTTTATTTTTATTATCAATTTCATTAAATAATGAAGATTTTTAATTTTTCCTATATCAAGACAACAATTCATTGAATTATGTAATGTCTTTTGATTTCGTATTTTCCTGTGATTAGTTACATACAAAGTTACAAATTGTCGCATAATTTTTCAATATTAGTATTTTTTTCTTTACAAAGCTTTATATGAATTTATTTCTGATGGTGTAATTTACAGTTTTCTTTATTTGTTTTTGAATCGCTTAAATTTTTACTTGCATGCAGAGTTGATGTATTGTTATGCATTTACGCGTAGGGTAATAATTAAAAATTAAAATTTCATTTTCCATTTTAAAACAGTCGTTGGTACTTTTTTATTTAGTTTTTCTTACTTGAAAATTGTTCTTAATTCAATGTTTTTCTATTTTAAATGAATTATTTATAAGATGGCACTTTAAGTGTGACATGCTATAATTGTTTTAGTCTTTCGTTACTGTATTGGAAGAGTCACAGAAGGCAGAAATTGTAATTAACCCTGACTTGAACATTGCTCAGTATCAGTTTCTGTTGTGTCATACAGAATATGATCCGAAAAAGAAAATTGAGGTGAAGGAAAAGTTGATGGAAGCAATTACCAAGAATGAAATGGGGAAATATTACGAATATGTGAGCAAAGTTCTTGGTATTCCAGTGAATAAAGAACTTATGGAAAGATTAACAAAGCAAAATAAAGAAAAGTTGGAAAAATTTGAAGCGGATATAATTGATGCCGAAAAGAGTCAAGGAGAGTCTGAAGTGCGTGATGCTTGGCTTAAGAAAGCAGAATATTTGTCGCAAATTGGAGACAGAGATGCCAGTTTGAAGGCACTTTCTTATACTTATGACCGTACCGTGGGTGTGGGAAAGCAGATTGATATTATTTTTCATCAAATTCGCATTGGTTTTTTTTACATGAATCATACACTAATCAAAGAAAAGTTTCAAGAAGTTCATAAACTTATTGAACAGGTATTGAATTTTTAAATGTATATTTTTTTAATAAAAGTGTTTATTTGTTTAAATTTAAATTTAGGGAGGCGACTGGGATAGGAAAAATCGTTTGAAAGCTTACGAAGGCTATTATGCTTTAGCAGTTCGAGATTTTAAAAAAGCGGCAAGTCTGCTGTTGGATGCAGTTTGCACATTTACAAGCTACGAGTTGATCACATACGAAACGCTTGTGTTTTACACCGTTGTAGCTGCAATGCTTGGCAAGTGATTTTTACGTATTTATTTTTTTTATTTAAAATTATGAAAGTAGTTTGTTGATTTTCTGACATTAAATTAAAAGAAATTGCTTTTCATATAATCAAGGCTGCTTTTTAGCTTTAAGCAGAAATGAACTGCGGGATAAAGTGGTCAATTCTGCAGAGATTCGTGAACAGTTGTATTCGCAGCAAGATTTAAGACGCTACTTGCATTCACTGTATGAATGTGACTATGCGGGCTTCTTTAGCTGTTTGGCAGATTTAGAGACGCGAATGAAATTCGATCGCATTTTGGCACCGCATTACACTCATTATTGTAGAATGATGCGCGCTAAAGCATACCAGCAGCTTCTGAGTTCTTACCGCAGTTTAACATTGCGTTATATGGGCGAAGCGTTTGGCGTCAGTCCACAGTTTATGGATAAAGAATTGCACTATTTCATCAGCAGTGGTCATTTGACATGTAAAATTGACCGTGTGCGTGGTGTAGTTGAAACCAACCAAGTGAATTCCAGAAATGTACAGTATGCTGCATTAATTCGAGATGGGGATGTTTTATTGAATCGCATTCAAAAATTGAGCCGAGTTTTCAACAATTGAATGATAGAAGTAAATTTTATTTGAAGCAGTTGTGAATAAATTTGGGTTTCAATTCTATATATGTTTTGTTTTATATGTCAATTGTAATTTTATTTTTATATTTAAGAACCGAATTTCAAAACTGAAGTCAACAGTTAAATTATTATTGGTGTTAAGTAAATCATTGGCTTAAACAAGTTGAACAACGATGTGAAAGGAGAAATTTTTAAAAATTACAGAAAATTTTATTGGTAAGTGAACCGAGAATTGAAATGATGTTGATTTGGTTTATTTCACTTTTAATGATTGATGGACTGTTATTCTCAAATTATTCATTTGTGGTTTCATTTTGAACGTGAATCTTTGTCAAATTAACCTATACGGCAATTATTTGTGATCAGCTTAATGATTTTATTTTTGACTGATTTTCATTTGCAATGGCAAAAGTAATTTCCATTTAGTACGTGCAGTAAAGTTTTTTTTCTTTTTTCCTGTAAAAGTGAAAAAAATTGTATAACTTCTGTAAACTTGAAATAGATAAAACTTTTTCTCAGTTTTTTTCTCTTATTTGAGGTTTACAAAATTGTTTGTTTGCCTTTGAGTTTTGGGTGTGTCATTATTAAAATTTTGTTTATCCTAATGAACATGCATGTCATTTTGTGAAAATCATGGAATATTTTACAGTATTTATTTAGTAGTTTAATTTCACTTATTGGAAAGTTTTTTGGGTTTTGGGTTGGGTTGAGTTGAGGTTCTTGGTTTTGACTATTTTTTTTAAAAAAAATTATAAGTTACATGTTATGGTCTAAAAGCAGTGAATATTATGGAAATTTTAGTTTTTTTTTCTTTTGTAGGAGGTATAATATTAATTAAATGGAATATCAGTGTCTAGTGAAATAATAATATTATTTTCATTCATTGTGAATGTGCCGGTGAAATGATGAAATAATGATTGCGCTGATTGCGCAACAGGTTGATAGCTATATTTTCATTTGCAATAATAAATTGCTCCACTTTCCAGTAGTTAATTAGTTAATCCAGTAGTAATGAATTAATTTTAGCTTTCATTATTTGAAATATGTCTTTAAATAAAAATGTTATTTGTTTTCAACTTTTCTCGAAGTATTACCTTTTGTGCTGATGATATGGAGCAGTTTGAATTAGAAATGGCGATTATTAATTAATAAAGATTGTTCTGACCTAGTGAAACTGATAAAACAGAATTTGTTCAATTATTGTTTGTTATTAAGTTGCATTGCTGATAAAAGCTGGCTTTTGAAAGCGTAAAATTGAAGCAGTTGCATGTATGTTGTTGTTCATTTTGGAACAATTGTGTGTTGATTGGATGAGATGTTTATCATAATTTCTGTATACATTTTAGTCAATGTATAATTTTATTATCATCATTATCTAATATTATTATGTAGATAGTTATTTGGTATTTTTCATATTATTTGGAATCTGTTTGCTTAAATTTAAAAGAAAATCTTGATTTTATTGTGACGTTGAGTTTCATATGCAATTGAGCGTTCATTTACAATCGTCAATTAATGAATTTATATATATATATATTATCTATTCAACAGAACTGCAGTCTAGGTTTCAAACGTTATTTGCGTATGAATAATATATCCTTTAATTAGCTATAATATATTTTTTGCTAGATAGGAAAATTTTGCGCCTTACATTATTTTTTAATGAGCTTTGCATCACAATGCTATTACATCAGTGTTTTTTGCAACTGTTGCAACATAGCATCTACTATTACGTTTAAATGAGCTATTTTTATTGATTATCAAATATCTTTTATTGGTTAATTTTCTTTTTTATGAATAATTTCTGTGAAAGTTCAGTTTAGCAATTAAACATTAATGTTTTGTTGTTGCGCTTAATTCTCTTTTCGTCTGTTGTATTCAATTATTCAATGGTGCTGTTTCATTTCTTAATTAAGTATTGCGTTGCAGAAATGGTTCGTAATCAGGATGTTAATTTGAAAAAGAAAAATGAAAAAAATTATGATTATACTTTATGGTAAATAGCCTAGACTTATGAAAAAGAGCATATTAAAATTCACAAAATATGATATGCTTTCAAATTTTTGGAAAAGTATATGTTGCAAAATGAATAATATTTTTTAAAATATGCTTCCTGTTTTGCTGTTTGCTGTTTTTACCGTAAATGTCGATATGTTGCATTTAACTTATTTGTAGAAAATCATTGCTTTGTGATATAAATTAAGTGAATAATTTGTTTTAAAAAATATTTGTTGTGCTTGTGAAGTTGCTCAAACTTGTGAAATTATACTTTTTTGTGGCAAAGTGGTAAATGGCTTTCTTTGCATTGAAGTTTTCCTGTTTGGAATTTTAAAGTTATGCACATGCAATATTATTGAACATTAATAATCGCAAGAGAAATGCACTCACGGTAAAGTAGTGAAATTTTAGCAGCATGCAGACTGATAAATTAGATTGAAACAAAGTAAGTGAAAACCATTTGATTCTTTATAACTATCTGTTGCTGAGCTGTAAATTCTCATTTGGTTGCACTTCATGATGAGACTGCTTTTCTGTTGTATGAATTTATCATTTAGTGCATAGAATTATGCACTTTGAATTTGTGCAATAGTATTCGTGAATAATCTAATTTTACTTTATCAAGGGAAATATTCTGACAGATAAAGTTTTTAATAAATTTTATTCTTCTTTAGCAGGTGCTTAAATTAATTTTATCATTATTATTGTCATTTTATTTTAAACTTATCTAATGACGTAGCTTGTTCATTGCGTAATTAAATATATGAATGATGAAACCATTTTTATGTGTAATATTTGTGAATTTCGCATTGCTTTTGCCCATAATTCAAACTTTACATTTAATTCAACAACGCTAACATGTATGATGATTTGCACTTTTTTTTGAATGTTTTGCTGATTTATGAAACGGTGAGCATTTGCAGAATTTGGAAAAGTGCAAATTTTGTGCGAAAGATATTTTAGAAGCCATGCAATTTATGGGAAGTTAAGTTAAATTAAGAATTCTAAATTATTTACTGCCTGCAGGTTGTTTGTTCTGCTTTTTGAATTAAAATTTTGAAGCTTCTTTTTATTACGAGAAAAAAATGAATAAGAAATTTAATAAAAACGAATTTATGCACCATAATTTAACGTATGGCTGCAGTGAGTTAATTAAGCAAGCTTCGGTTTTTTATTTTGCTCAAATTTTAATTTGTCGGCAACTTTTTTGAAATCTATTGACCACTGTTGGTGAGCTAATTCAACAAACAAATTGACATGAATAATAAAGTGAGACTGAATTGATGACCAATCGGCGCCAAACGTATCAGCATACCGTCTATGCAAGCGGGGGTCTATTTTACAATGGCTGACCAATCAGATACATTTGAACGGGGCGGGGGGGGGTTGTTCTGGAGCAGATAAATACAGCTACTTTCTGACTGTTGATGCAAATTCACTTGGTGAAGTAACAGAACTGGTGAACTTGTGTTGCTTAAGCTGCGTTGATTCTGATTTCCACAAGTTGTAACAAAGGTCGAACTTCATGAATACTTCAGGTGGATGGATTTACACGGCGGCGGCACTGCTGTTCGCTTACAGTGCGGTAGCTTTTACAATAGAACCCATGAATCTTGCTTCACTTGGTACTGCTCGCACAGTTTCTCCGGAACAGATTGACTCGGCCGACAGTTTGAATCCCATCAGTTGCGCTCAAATCGATGAGACGGACTTTTGGCTGTGCAAAGGACCCCAATTTATGGACAGTCGCACTGGAATGCTGCATCGAATGCCACAAACAGCAAAAAGGAAACCATCCATGTTAGCTTATTCATCACGACCACATGAAACAGATAGACCAATCATTCGGCTTGGCTAGTTGAACTCGCAGAACTGCTGAATTCTTCATTAAGTTTTATACATGCTTGCGTTTTGATGTATCAATTGTGATTTTTGAAAAAATTTTCATATCTTTATCAATTTTCATTGAACATCATTTTGATTTACAACTGTACGTTTTTATGTGAACCTGCATATAAGTATACTGTACAGTGCTGTTGGTGCGCGGCTAATAAATTGAATAAATGATTGTTTGTTGAATTGCATTTTTGGCATGTCTTTCCTGCTGAATTTTACTATTAATGAGATAAGCATTTTCTTGAATTTTATCCACATTTTTTTGTAAAATTTCTCACTGTGTATAAATGATTAAGTTTGTTGAGGAAAAATGATGAGTTTGTGATGAATAATTTAATTTTTCACAGAAGTTAAATTCATACAAAAGCTGTTTAATTTTTTGTTTTGAAGCTCTCAATGACACTGTTGGAAAATTGATAAAACTGGGAAGAATGGTTAGCATTGGTGAAATGAGAAAAACAACCTAACAGTTGACAGTTGTTCAAAGTAATGTAAATGCAGTAGAAATTGATATTGCCGAGTTGGTTTCTTTGGAATTTAATGTTAATTTATCGTTTATCATTGGTGTTTGTTCTTTTACTGGTGGAAGCTGATTTTCTCATTAACTGCACTATTTTCTTTCATTAACACTTCGAAGTGCTAGTTTAAATGATTGACAACTGCATGAAATATTACTGATAAACGTGTTCATTTTCTTTTGAGAAAAGTGCTTTGCAGATTTCTAACATAGATAAACAAATGCAAACTAACAGCAATCACTGTCATTTGTATTAATTTTGTGTTAAAATTGAATCTTTGCGTTTTTTAAATTGAAGTTTCTATTTTGAAAAATTTACCCAAATTTATGAAACCAGGATGAAATGTCGTAAAAAAATGTTGGCTTTCAAT
This sequence comes from Trichinella pseudospiralis, assembly GCA_001447645.1. NCBI lineage: Eukaryota > Metazoa > Nematoda > Enoplea > Trichinellida > Trichinellidae > Trichinella > Trichinella pseudospiralis. Next base: position 295,653 of record JYDV01000018.1, read on the forward strand.
CAATAGACAAGGTAAGAAAATTAATGACGTAGTATGGTTGGGATTTTAATTCAATCACAAAATGTATTATATGAAGTTTTTGCTGAAATGCGGTTTCATTTCTTTTATTGCAATGCTGTAATGGTGCGTGTTTATCAGATTAACGGCTTCAGTCTCAGCGGGATTTGTATTCATGACATATATTATTATTTATATTATGATGTTCATGCATTGTTGCAGCAATCTCAATCTGAAAATTGAAACCTCTCATTGAATGAGTGTATGAAAAATTTATATTAGAGATGCATATTTTTTAGGGTTCTTTTGTTTGTTTCTTGCATACATTTTTAGGGGCTTCTGAAATGAACTTTTCGACTATTAATTATTAAATCAAATTCCAGTTATATAATATTAATATTGTGCATTACAGTCAATTTTTACACATTTAACAATCATATCATAAGCATTGAAAAGATTTTTGAGAATCTACTAGTGACATCCAATGAAATGTATCTTTTAATGCATAAATTTTGTTGGTTTTTAGTTTTGCACTTTTTTTCATGGCATTAATTTGTAATGAAAAAATTTTTACAAAGTATTTTTTTTAGTCTTTATAGCATTCAAGTGAATTTATCAATTTCAGAACTATAATTCTCATTTCAGTAATAGTTGCTCGCATATTACGTGATTATAGCAATTGAAATTTCAATTTGTGTGCATTTAAATTAGCGACTATAATATTTTATTTAAAAGCTGAACTTCTAATTGAAGAAGAACTGTGCAAGTAAGCGTAAGCGTTCAGCTCTAACTTTTACTGCATGTAATCAATGTAATATGCAAATTTTGAAATTACGCACCTTAGCGTCGGCTGAAATTCACTTTAACAAAAACTTGCTTACTTCACTGAATTGGCGGCATTTGATTGAACTTTGTTCATTTCGTCATAGCATTAATTAAAGACTCTGCTCTTTAAACTTGATTTGTATTTTCTTTTTTATTACTGTCTTTGATGACAATTGTTTGATTTGAAAAACTTTACTTATTTTACTTACTTTTTAAAACTGAATTTTTAATTGTATAGTTGGAAAGAATTTTATTACTTATAAACATCAATATTCCTTCTTATTCTGCATTGACGTTCTACTCATTAATCTTTATTGCTCACTTCAACTAAGCAGAAAGAGACTGCACACACATTTTATGCATACTGTCTATATTTTATGCAAATCAGCGTCAATCAGACAATTGACTTATCAGAGATAGATGGAGTGCTTGTTTGCTTGTCTTAATTGGCAGATTTGAACTGCTTCTTGTTCGACTTAATGTTGCGCATTCACTGACGATATTTTAGTACATCAAGTCAGTATTGAATGTAATTTTAAATGCAAATTATTCCATTAATAAATAATTTCATTGCCTAGAATATAAACAGTCTGCTAAATTAAATTGCAATTACTTTTTTATAGCTCACTCTGACTACGTGACAGTGTGACGTAACGTTGAAACTGCCTCACTTTTATGCAAATAAATTTCATCAATAGCAACGCCCCTGTTTCTTTTATTCTCTGATACTTCCCCAATTCTCTTGGCGCTGCTTTTGCTTATTCATTTTGTAATAATTGAAATCTGTTCTTTCTAATACAGAAAAATACTCAACTTTTTGCATGTTTTGTTATTACGTTTTTGAACTTTTTTCAACAATTTTACAATACCATAAATCGAACATTTTATTGTACACTTGGAATTTTTACAGATATGAAGAATAATGACGACAAACAATGGACCACAACAACTACAACTGAATAAATACAAAACAAAAGGTAAGTGCAGTTTTATTTAAATTTTGAGTACGAATATCTTCGAACCATTATCCCTTACTGTAATCAAGCGACCAAAAATTGTTTCAGTTTTTCAAATAAATTACATTTTTACGCAATTACGACAACTGAATCTTTTACTAAACATTCAACTGATTGCATGCATTGAATCAATTTCATTAACAATCATCCATCTCAATTTTCATTTATTCTCATTTATCATATACAGTTTATTCGAAACCATATCAATCTGATTTTCTACCACTTACTTATGTTCTTGTTATAAAAGAGTTGTAGGATTATTTAATATTCAAGAACAGTGGCACTTTTTTCAACATTTAAAGTGGCACAACATTTGAGAACACTTCCTTTTTCATATCCCTAAGTTGTAGGTGACATTAGTATTCAGTTGTGGAAGGGTCGGTGATTAAATTTCAATCACTGCATTAAAAAAACATTTCTTTTGATTTGCAACCGAAGGTTATAATGGCTAAAATGTGAATTTTTCAAAAATTCAATAGCCGGTGAAGAATCAGAGATAAATGATCCTTGGCAATACCACACATTTTGCCGCAGATGCAATTCTGCTACTGCAAGCAAACAAATTGATAACACATCATGTAAATTATTATTGACTTTGCGTTGTCACCACTATTCACAGTGTTTTGTAATATTCCTTGATTTGCATAAAATCATGTATAAATATATGAAATTGCTTTATTTTGTTGGAATCTTCTCTGGGATAAGTGAGCTCTGCAAAATAGAAACCATGTCCAGAGTGGGACATAGGGAATTCAAAGCAAATGATGGATGATGAGATGAAAACCTGCATCCCTTATCCTGCACCACACACCTTTGTAACTTCAGAAAAGGGAGAATGCATACATTTTCTGTCCTCTTTGCGCATATATAGAGCATACACTTTGAGCTTAAAGGACTGAAACCGTTTGTTTTCCCAACTGAAGAGAACGCTGAGGGAATTTGCTGTTTCGTCTGATTCAGATGCTTGGAAAGTTTAAATCATTTCTCTGACTTTCATTACAGAGGACATCTTCCGTATCAGTTGACATGACACTGCGAATTGTTCTCATATTTACCTTTATCCAAACGCAATACAACTTTTTGCCCTGACTCTTCTCATTAATGGGAAAAAGGTATTATTATTGTTTTCTTGAAATTTAATCATTGGATAAGTTTTGATTATCATATTCTCTTTTATCAACATTAAAACAACAACTGATAATGTGAATTTTACAAGGAAAAAGTGGAAGAAATTTTTTTTTCTTGTCACTGCAATCAATGTATCATAACAAAATGCATATCATTTTACATTATATGATTATCATAAAAGAATATAATTTTTCACAATTGCGTTATCTTTGAAATTATCGAAGAGAACGGCGATGAGCTTATTTGTGCAGCCTTTTGGCATGATTTCTACATGGTCTTTTTTTGCATGCTCATTACTTAAATTCATTTTTAGCGTGAATTTTATTTATGTTGTAATTACAAAATTAAATTCAATTGCACTAACTCTCCACTATTAATTAATTGATACACTTAATTGAAAGCATTTGATTTTTCCTGAAAGGATTTTATTATCAATTAAAGCACATTCTGCTATTATTAGGTTATTTGAAAAAGCTTTCAGAAAACATTATTTTTTTTGCCTTCATCTTGAAAAGTTATCAGTTTATCGATTAAGCATCGGCACAACTTTTATCATGCTTTATTTACGAATTTTGCTTGCTTAAACGAATCTTTCAAAATACCATCAAAACAACATTCAACGGTGATGCATGTTGTCATCATTTGGCGAAAGTTCATTTTTCACATTTTTATTGTTTTCTTGAAATTGTGAAGAAGTAAGTGGCTTACTGCTTGTTACAAGATCGATTACAACTGCAGCAGTTTTATTGTTGAATTTTCTTTATCTGATGTTCTCAGTTTGTTTGATGCAGTTTATTTTTACAGATTTTTGCTTGTTGCTCTTAGTCATATAGCGGTCTGCTTCTACTACAAAAGGCTAGATTTTTCACTGTGAAGCGGTTTAATTGTTAAACTGCATCAATTTTGCATATTCATACTACCTACATGCCCCCAATTACTCAGTATTGGGTTATTTTCTATGGCGCAGCACTTCAATTTTATCGCACAACTCCGCAGCGACTTATTATTTACATCGCAAAAATTTTGCATAATGCCACTACTAGGTACCGGGTTATTTTCTATTGTGCAGCAATGCAGTTTTATCGTGCACCGCGACCATTGCTCCGCAGCGGCTTATTTGCTGCATTGCACAACGTTTTATTTTATCCTGCACTACTATATCCGTTACGACGCAGCGCTGTGTGATTGATTATCATTGTAATCCCGTGGTCTAGTATTGAAAACTTTATTTTTGAATAAACATTACCGTTAATAGATTACTTTTTAGTTTTATTTCTATCCAGAGACTTTACAAAAAAAAAGCATTGAACAGTTCCTGTGTCCGTTGACAACGATCATTCATTGATGGTGATAAAGTGCTGATGTTTCCAATGGAAATCCAGATACAGACATGAAAGAAATTGGATTTGTTATTTCATTAATTTTTACTTTATGAATATAATTCAAGCAATTCAAGAAAGCTGCACAAGAAGAATCATCGAACCAGATCATGGGAAGATATTGATGTTGGTAAGTTGAAAATTTTTTAAATATATTTTGTAATTACCTTTATTTTTGGTAAGTTGCATGTTGTTCGCATATATTGTAATTAATTTGAATTATGAGTAACAACAGATATATGTATATTAAAATTTCCTTATGTAACTGAGTAATGTAATATTTATATTTTTTGAAGTTTTTCCTTTAAGTTTGCGATCATTTTGTAAGTAATAACTTTACGATATCTTATAGTTTTATGCTATAAATGTAGATCTTTTCAATATTTTACGTTGCTGGACATGTTGACTTTAATTTATTCAAATCCCACTTTCCAAACGAAATAGAGAATGTCTTTCACAAAAGAAAGTCTAGGACGAATAGCACTGTATGAGAGTTGTTTCTCAATTATGCAAATGAATTTTCCTTGAAACGTTAGTGTTATCAGTAACAGTATCTTTTCTTCTGTTTCCATCTGTAAGTTGTTCAATGGACATGCTTGCAAACAAGATACTGCGATCGCAACCCTACATGCTTGACGTAGGTGACCTGCTGTCAGCTAGACAGCACACTTTTATCTACCACTCTTGAAACTCTCAGCAAGGCACTAACATCACCTTCATGCTTGAAATCGACTCGTGAAGGAACCTATGATGCCATTATATTGCCAGTAACCCTGACTTATAGATGCACTTTTTCCTAGCATTGAGAAAATAATTTCATCTTCAGCAAATCTGACAATATTTATAATCGCTAATTATATAAAGCGATTCACATTCTAACAGCTTCAACCTCCATCGTGCAACTTCTCCCTCCTTTCTTTCCTCTTCGCTGTCCTGCACTGCTTTCTTGTCTGACGATCTCCATCATCAAGCTTATAATGATTTTAAGCTGAACAGAGATGGCGCTCAACTGAAAATTTTGCCCAGCCCTTTTTTTGAGCTGAATGAACAGCGCTTATTTATTGTCATCTGATATAAATCTGAGTATTTCTCTGAACTGCTGTTTACTCGTGATTCTTTCCTACTTATAAGGACAATATCACCAAATCTTGCTAACTTTTATCCAGTAGGTGTATCTACGTATATCTGATTGCAAACTTCAAAGCTCCGTATACCCATCTATCTCCGTCTCCACCCACCCTGAGAGTGTCATTTAAGCGTCGTATACCCGGCCGCCACCCCCTACAACCATTATGCACGATTGTAATTTAAGCTCCGTATTCCTGAATACCCCCATATCCAACCACCCTGAGCGAGTGTTATTTAAGCCGCGTTAAGTTGGTACGAAGTCATCGCCAGCAGTCATCGATGAATCCTGTATCCAAGCGGTTGTTGCATAAGGTAAGTATACAAGCCCAATCGGTAAGTATCAGGTACGTATACAAGAAACAATACTTTATATCCAGAAGATTCAACACTAGTAGGCTAGCCATCCTCTAGGACGCTTAATCTACGGGCATTACTGACAGTTGCATAAAATATTTCCCAATGGGGGGGGGGGGGGGTCGGGAGGAGCGTTCAGAAATTATCTGAGAAAAATACTGACTTTCATCTGTAAAGTATTGAAGATTATGCTGTGGTTCAGTAATTATTATCTTTGCGTTTGGTTGTTTTACGAAAATCGCCGAAAACCTTTTCTTTGAAGTTTCTACTTTTTTTCGTTGTTGATCAGTCACATTTGTAAATGATATATTTGTTATGCAGAGTTTCAGCGGCATCTGCCAATAGTTGTGAAATTAATGTCCTCTAAATTTGGCACATTGCCTATTTTAATTCATAGGAAAGTTGCACAGTATTTTTGTTTTTCAGGGATGTTTTGTCTGCTTGTTTTTCCTCTGGGTAATTTAGCATTTCTTAATGGGCATCTTTGGTTGAATTGGTCAATGTTTTTGACTTGATGTGTCATCATGATTTATGTGCCATATTTGTGACCACTGGATTAATTGCTGAAGAAAATGCATAAAGCAAAAATGTGATGACAACTCCTTGTTGACCATGCTGCAAACAAAAATTTCCCAAAATTTGCATCTTCACGACAAATGGAAATAATATAATTACAAATGTAAAATATGGATGTGTGAAAAATTAATTTAAGATAATGGTAAAGTACATTTCAAAAATAAAATTACAAAATTATAATTAATACTTAAAATTTCCCTAATTAATGTACAGTATATTCATTGCCAAATCAACGATAAGAAAGTTGCAATCTAACAGACCAATCAGAGTGAAGCAAAGGTTGTATCAATGGTTGTTCAAATCTCATTTCAATGATAGACGATTCATTGTAGAAGTGCGCAACTAAAGTTCATGTGAAAAAAACTGCACTAGGTAAAACTTTTAATATTAATACTTATATTACTGATGTTTCTGCATGAATACAAGCATAATTAAGTATTTTCGCATTTTGTAATTTTAATATGAACATGAAAATTGAAAAACTATTCTAACAAAGTTTTCAATTATACGCAGTTAAAACTTGTACTGTTTCAAAAAATCAATATTTTCATTTGTTATTTTGCTTAGTTACTTATGTAAAACTGTGGAATAGGCTCAATTTTTCAATTTACACTTGCGCAAGGCGTTGAACATCTTTGTCAACACAACAGGTCTAATATCACTACCGGCTAAGCATTTTCTGTTATGCATGTAAGAAAATGTGTTGTTTTTCACATTGAAAATTATTTAACTTTATTATCAATTTGTGTTAATTTTGAATTTTACATAATCAGGCGAGACACTTTTTCTGGATAACTTTATTTTTCAAAGTGCGCAGCCTAAATTTTAAATGTCAAGCTGGTCTCTTTTTTTTCAAATAGTATTCATTCATTAGGTAAATTTAACAGTGCATTTCCTCTGCTCATATTATATCGCGGCATAGGTTAGAATTTATGTACAGCATGAAAAAGGCCGAATGCACTAAAAACCGGTTTCTAACGCTGCATTATGCAAATAACGATCGCCATAAAGGTGCGTCATTATCAGTAACGGTGCACTTGTTTGTTTGACTTCCGTGGCGAGTGGTAGCGTTGCGAAACGTTCTCTGAGTGCATTACAGCGTTCATTAGCTGTTGAAGTCCGTTTCTGAATTACTGAAAAGTATTCTACATTTCTACTTGTATCACTTTTATTCAAAATGGTGCATACTTATATGGTAAATAATTACCGTTCAATTAAAAAACAGTTAATTATTATATTTGTTGTTACTCTACTTTGTGATACAGTGGGAAAAGTTTTCATTTAATATGATTTTTACAGGTAAAGTTAATGAAGCAAAAAAAGGTGAAAGCGCGAATGACACCAAGCAAATCATGGACGACACTTAGAAGAAAAAGAGATCAGAAGAGGTAAATACGATTTCTTTTGCGTGCTGATTCAAAACAGTGAAGTTATTCATTTGTGTAATTAAGTTACCTAAGGTTGCAGTATGTAATATGTAACAAAGATAATTTCTGCTGTAAAATTATACTATTTTTTTCACATGTTGAGATTAGGCAAGAATTCATTTTTAGAAGAATTTCTATCTCGCTTAAACCTCTTTTAACACTGTGCGCATTGTGTCTGTTTGTTAAGCACGTCAGCATTTATCGAAAATCATCTTTTCATTAGCTAAGCAAGCTTACACTTGTAAATTATTCACTTGAAAGCACCTTTTTGTATAAGAAATCAACTTTAATTTATGTAGGCCATATTTGAATTTTGAAATTTCAAATTCAGACACGCTGAGGGGTGTTTTGGATAAGTCGATTTTTTGTTATGGCGTTTTTTGTCAGATAGTTTATATTTTGACTGAGTTTTTTATTGATCACCTTTGCCGTCAAGGTCATTTCTTTTTTCAAATAGTACTCGTTAGGTGAATTTAACAGTGCATTTCCTCTGTTCATATTGCATTGCGGCATAGGTTAGAGTTTATCTTCA